>JBBBDQ010001953.1:0-45000 GCA_037127315.1 Ascarosepion bandense
AAGAAAGAAAGAAAGAAAACGAAGAAAACATCCGAATGAACGAAGTAAAAATATGTTTGTTTATTTTTTTATTTTTATTTTTTTAATCATTTCACCCCAAGCAAGGCATTGCACTGCCACTATTGTGCAAGGGGTTATATAGGGGAAGGTAAATAGAAAAAGTGGTAAGATATAGGAAATGTCAGAAGGGAGGTGATAGATAGTTGGGTGGGTAGGAAGAGTGTTTGAAAGAATGGAAGCGAGTTAGTTTGTTAGGAGGTGTCTATTGACCTTACATTTAAACTCCTGGAGATTGTAGCCGTCGGGGAAGCAGTCATGTGGAAGGGAATTCCACAGTCAGGAAGTTTGAGAAAAAAACTGTTGGAGTAGAAGTTGCGGTTGCATTTTAACGGTTTCACTGTAAAATGGTGGGATCTAGTTGCTAATCTAATATCTCGTGCAAATTCGAACCTAGGGGGAACCAGTGATCTAAGTTCATCGGAGCAGAAGCCGTGAAAGTATTTATAGAAGAGACACAGGGAAGCCACGTCGCGCCGGTGAGAGAGAGAGACTGCAGGCGCTCTGCTAAGTCGGTATCGATCACATTACAGACCCTCCGCTGTACCTTGTCTGGAAGCAGGGCCACCCGACCAGATATGGCAACAGTATTAACCCTCTAGGGCCATTCGTATCATATTTGATACAGTATGAAAACAAGCCTTGAAAGAAATATTTTCCTGAAAAATTTTTTAAGAGAAATATTTTATAAATTTCAAATGAAAGCAGTACTGACTGCTCAGTCAATGAATACCAAATGTTTCCTTATAGGGAAATACCAAATGTTTCCTTATAGGGAAATACTGTATCAAATATGGTACGAATGGCCCTAGAGGGTTAAATGCACGGGCGGATGGTAGATTTATAAATGTGCAGGATAGATTCAGACGGAAAAAACCTCCGGGCACTGCACAGCGAAACGACTTTCATAGCAGCGGATTTAGCAATGGATTCGATATAGTCATTCCACATGAGGTCCGCTGAAAGTGTGAGACCAAGGAGGCGTTTTACTCTCTGGGAGGCAAGCCTGGTCCATGCTAATAGGAGGTAGGTGCGATTGTCTATGATGATTAATTGATAGTAGCTTTACGAGCCATTTCTTACCCCAGTCCACTACGGATTGGAGGTCCTTTCCAAGCTCGGCTGCAAGGTTAGCTTTTTCGCCCACACCACATTTTTGATCGAAGCGAGAATAAACTGTGGTGTCATCGGCGTACATACCTACTTGGGATCTTATGGTATCAGGGAGATCATTACTGTAGATCAGAAAGAACGTAGGACCTAGGATAGAGCCTTGGGGGACACCCGCGTTCGTATGGTAGTTCTGGGAGGCATGTTCGTTTAATACCACTTTCAATGTGCGGTTACATAGGAATGGCTGGGTTAGTTCAAACAATTGCCCAGCTATACCATAGCTACACAGTTTGCATAGAAGGCCAGCATGCCAGACTCTGTCGAACGCTTTAGAGATATCCAAGGCAACGGTTCGGGCTTCACCATTCCTGTCTAGTGCCTGATATATGTACTCGGTGATGGTCGTTAGCATATCAGCAGTAGACCTGGTGAAGCGTAAACCATACTGCTTGTTCGTGGAGCCTGTGTGCTGTGAGATGCTGAACCACCTCGGCGTTGATAATGGCTTCAAACACTTTGCCAAAGATCGGAAGAAGGCTGATAGGTCGGTAATTTGCAGGGTCCGAGGGTTCTCCAGTGTTTTTAAATATAGGGACTACAGAGGAAGATTTCCAACAGGCAGGAAAGCAGGATGCAGATAGGCAGAGGCTGTAGAGCTTAGAAAGTACAGAGGAAAGTTCGGAGGCACATTTCGTTAAGACTATCATTGGGATTCTCTCCCCTCCGCTCGCTTTGTGAGGGTCAAGTTTTGAGCTTATCTTAGAGACAAGCGAGGGTGTAATATAGACGTTATTCAGTTGAGCATCAGTTCTAGGTGGGAAGTCGGGTGTAGAAACTCCAGACGAGTCTAGTTTCGAATTATTCGAGAATCTGCGGGCAAAGCATTCAGCCTTGTCCGCTGGGGAGGTGAGGACCTCAAATTTGTTTATTAGTGGGGGTATTGTGGACTTGCTCTTGTTAAGTACTCTTTTACAGAGTCGCCAGTAGTCTTTGGTGCCGAACTTAGAGGATGCTATGCCTTGCTTCATTCTGGCAGCAAATATCATCTTAGCTTCGTTAAGTATCTTTTTACATTAATTTTGGGAGAAAAGACTGGTTATACTCAGAAAGTCCGAACAGGATTTCCTGCTTTCGTTTACGTTCTGTGTCTAATTTTCAATGGAATAGCCAAAAACATCCGCAAAAATCATAGTTTCTGGAAACGGATAACACTGATGCCTTCATCATATTGTCAACTAATAAATCAGGGCAATTTCCTCTGTACCCGTTGTTTTTTTTAGCATCAGCTACGGGCCTGCTAGTGACGATATTCTAGTTTGTCGTCAGACGCTTTTGGGGTTAATAATAAGTTTCTCTAGACGGAGCAGATTAGTTATTATCAAAATAGTTAACAATGTAACTTCATTAAGTTGTAATAAACTTGTTAGAGACTATTTGTATTGGCTTAAGTGTAAACTGTAATTAACTTTGAATGTAAGAAAAGTTCTCCCAAATATATATATTCTGGACAGAACTATTATTGAAGGAAATGAATCATGCCACGCAGACGACTAGAAGCGAAGAATCTATTGAGCTACTGTAAAGTATTGTTATTCTCTCTTATGTATCCTTATTGGATTCTTGTTGTGAAACATTTAATTGTTGTCGATGCGTATACATTAGTGTTTCGTAGCAACATAAACTTCACACTACACCTTGAGCTATAACCGAATAGTTTGCATGAATTTGTATCATGGTCTTGATTGCCATGACAGTAAGATTTCTATGAGATCATTAGAATATACAAGTTTGTTGATTTTCTTGAGGTAGGAAACAAATTAAGCATCTCCATTGCGATAAAATGTAAATTGTGTAAGTCCTTTCAGGAGATTTTTACCTTCAACCTTGAAACTAAGATTTCCGCCGATTCTTTTGATAAACTCAGATTCCTGATTAGGCCGCTCAGTTCTTCTTGATCTTTGTTTGTCCACATGATAATCACTCAAAATCATTGTCTTGTCATTTTCTCCAATGTCGTCGAAACCTTTCGCTTCGTCATGGTCGGTTTCTTCAATGACACTGGGCGTAAAGCTTTTGAAGACAAAATACCAGGATTTCATTGGGATGATTTACAAAAAGCTGAAATAGTGCCACAGCCTGATCAGTAACTAAAATTTAGTCTAATCTTGATGGAATCTACACTGAACGCTATATTTAGCTTTTCTTGAAGATAACATCCAACAAAATCCAAGCTATTTTAATGCATCCCTGATATTTCTGCGATCTTATGCAAATGCAGAATGCTCTTTGCAGGGCACTAATGGCAAGCAAAGCAAGAACTAGCAAAGTAATCTACTGTAGTGGACTTCTAGCCATGGAGAAAAACGAGTTTATCACCCAACAAACACCTACATTGACCAGCTATGCTATGACACAGAATGCCTCCCTAATGATCTTCCGACCTTGATGTATGACTGTGATAATTGTCGTGACAGACTCATGAATATCCACGCTCTTCTTCTTCTATGTGCCCTGTCCCGTCAGGATGTAGGCGATCATGGTTTTCCACGTTTCCCAATGCCTGGTGGCTCCGAACACGCTTTGTCCTGTTACACCGTGCAATCCTCGTTCTGTCATTCACTTCATTAGGTCCTTCAAATATGTTATCCGTTGCTTTCCTCTGTCTCTTTTTCCGTCTATCTGGCCTGTTAGTATCAGATACTCCAAGCCCTCCTTCCTCATTGCCTGTTCCAGGAACTTCAGCTGTCTCTTCCTGATGCTCAGTATTAATTTCCTTTCTTGTTTCCATCATTTCCAAGACCTCATCATTGATCACATGCTTGAACCATGAAATTCGCAGCATCCTTCTGTAGAACCACATTTCAGTTGCTTCAAGTTATTCCTTAATCTTTGATGGTATTGTCCAGCATACGCTGCCATAAAAATATAGTCCCAGAACATAACAATATGAGATTCTTCAGACAGTATAGAACGTCACTGGTTATGTTAAGGTTAATTATGATAAGATGCAAGCGAATCATGTAAACAAAGCATGAATTTAAAGAATGCGGAGGTCCATCAATTTAAAGAAAGCGGTAAACTGCATCCAGCAGCAATTGGGAGGTTGTGAGGATTATGGAATCACCTCTTAATTCCTGTTGTTCCCAGGTCCACCCTGACCCAGAGTGGTATCACCTGTTAGGGTTCGAGCTATGGGCAAATAGTTACCCCCCCCCCACCAAACTGTGGTCAAAACACTGTGAAAGTATAATATTACCAACAATACATTTTTGAAGAAAAAATTATTACCATAACACATTTTTGAAGGAAAAAAAATTCTCAGCAAAACATTTTTGAATACAAAACTAGAAGACATTTTCAGTTTTCTAAAATGAAAAAGAATAAAAAGTAACATTTTTCATTAAAATTTGACTAAATCAACTTTCTCACTATAACCGAAGATTAATAAAACAAAACAAAAAAAAAACCTTAAAACCCCATCTTTTTGGTGTTAAATAACTCACATAGGTGTTGATATACCATTAAACAGAACTCAAACTCAAAGAAAACGGAAGCATACGTAATTGTCATTTGCTGGGGTTAAAAATAAGATATCACTTTTGAGCTAAGAGAAAATGAAAGTAAACTTTAATTTTTTTTTCAAATCCCCAAGAACATAGATCTTTGTCTCTGTAAACGTCCTTTTCAATGACTTGCTTACGTATATCGAATGAATGATGATCGCAAGTCAAAAGATATAATGTACAGTGAGCTTAACCACGAGATACCGCCCGGCAGGATGTCAGTAAGATGAACCGGAAACTCACAAGGATCGCTGGGAACAGCTATACGATGGCAGCATACAGCGCCATGCTATTCAATGATTAGTCCTGAAAATCGATAATATTCAAAGCGAACTGTTAGAGATCAGACCACAACTCAGGAAGCAGAAAGAGTGGGAACAATCCCAGACCTTAACTTAACATTCCAGCTTTATCTTTCACACTAGTGAAAGAGAGTGCTATGCATATATGAGATTGTTATGTCACTCCAGACAGGGCTGGCAAAAGAACATAATTTTTAACAAACAAAGCGCTCGTATTAGCTCATGAGTTAGACGGAAGATTTTCTTTTCATTCACGATATCAGGGAACATTTTATATGATAAGAAAACTGGCAATCATTTTAAATTTTATGTTACATAGATGTTATCTCTTTTCAAAGCAACAATCACGCGTTTAGTGTTTTTTTTTTTTATCCGTTCTTACCTTTTGTTGCTTTTATGACTCGCATCGAAAATAGTAGATGATCCATCTGAAAAATATATTCAGTGTGGAAAAAAAAAAAAATAGAAATCATTTTCTGTATTTTCGAAGTCTTCACATCCTTCTTTAATATCTTAAATTCTTTCATGCGGATGATCATGTCTCTCTTGTTAATTTTTTGCTCAAATTAAATTCTGACTTTTCCCAATGCTCTGGTCCAATAAGTTCTAATTCATTGTCTATAGTCTGCCATCTATTCACACAATCAGGATAAATGATTGCACATATTAAATACTTAAGATTTTTTATTATATGTGTCAACCATTTCTTTTGTCTTTATAACTATCCGTGTCATATTTTCTAGTTCTGTTTCTGTTAAACTTAGCATTTGTCAGTAAAACCATGTAAAATGTTATATGTTCTTCATGCATATATCAACTGCAAACCAAAATGATTACCATCTTCTCTGATAAACAATGGATACGATTATATAAAAATATACAATTATATTTCCCTTTTTATTTTTTGATGACGTTTTGCAGAGTAGAGCAGTATTCGGAGAGATATCACACACGCATAAGAGCTCAGTTGAGTGGCTAGACAGTCTTCTGGCGTTCTCTCCGCCTTTTCTGCTGGCTCTCCTTGTGTCACTGATCTCTCTTGTATATAGGCTGAATTTCCTCGACTGAGTCAGCGTTTCGCCACGCATATTGTTTCTTATTTTCGAATTATTGTTATTGGTTTTGGCCCCTGTCTTTCCGTGGTTTATATACTCTAACCTTTGATATGGCTGCTTGCCAAAGTACAATCAAACTTCCCTAAAGCAAAGCTGGTCTTATATTCTTAAATTTAAAAAATATATTTTAATGTATTCCCTGATGCTTGAGAACAGCAATGTCGTTTTTCACTTAGGGTCTACATTCTTGACTAAAAAACAACAAAAAAACCAAAAAACAAATGTTTTCTTTTTTATTTTAAACCATACTTGCAGCGAACCATTAAATCTGTGCGGTTCATCCACCTTTTAAAAATGTTTTTTGTTTTTGTGCTGCTGGGGAACCGATTATCATCTTCATCGTTGGGAAGACAGTTTTTTTTGCCAAACAATGTCGAATTCAAATTTTTCATTTTTCTATACCGGTTGCTTACCAAGTCTATCAGACCAAGTTTTTCCTGCAGTTTGTCCATAGCTAGGGAGGAGAAGAAGCTGATTTGTACCTTTTCAAGCGTATTTGCACTTCAGCCACAGACAGAAAACCATAAGATCTTTTACAGAATGTAGCTGAAAAGAGTGACAAGTAAGAACTACAAATAAACTGTAAGAAAACCGAATGCATGGTCATGAGCTAAAAGTGCAGCCCAAAATGCCAAATACAGTTAAAGAATACTAAAATCAAGCAGGTACAAAAATTTAAATACCTGGGAAGTGTTATATCAGAAGACGGAAAGTGTTACACAGAGATCCAAAGGCGAATTGGCATGGCGAAAGAAGAATTCCAGAAGTTGAGTATAATATTAAGAAACAGGAGAATTTCACTAGAAACAAAGTAACTTCTAAAATATAAAATTCCTTTTAGGTCCTTATCGGAATTTAACGGAATTTACCGAAGTAGAGCGAACGAGGAATCAGAATTTTTGATTTTCCCATGACTTAAAAAAACAATAACGTTCTTTCGGGATTCCTATCGAAGGCACATTATTCCAAATTAACTCTTTAAGTTAATCGGCGGCAGGGTTCATTCGAAATTAACTCTTTAGCCATAAGTTCTGTGGTAGGCGACCGGCCGTGAGTCACGGCTTCCCCTATTTGAAACTCTTTTCCACGGTCGTTATATTTCGACTTACCAACAACTAAACTAAAAATTCTAAAAAACCGATTTTTATCGCCGAGTTCGGATTTTTATAACCACCCCCAATCCTCTCGGGGGATCTAGCGGACTCGAAGTCCTCGACCAATGAGATTGTTTTCTACCTACCTGATTTGCGAGAGGGCCTTGGCTCGACGAATGAAATATAGTTCTTTTCGATTGCGTCATATTTAGATTTTTAAATTCCCACACATTTCTGTTCTCAGGGAATATCTGTTGAGGGATCTAACCGTACTTGACCTCATCAAGTAAATCATTTTGTTATGATTGCGACCGTTTCGTCAATTTTCCACCTAGCCCAAAATAATGCATATCTTATATGTAAAAGAAAAAAAACTATAATGAAAAAGAAAGAAAATTACATTTCTCTCTCTCCTTCTCATCTGTTAGTTAATTTATCTATTCCCCGGATTTTACAAGTACATGATAGTATTAAGTAATTTAATTCTCTATTCCCCGTATTTTACAAGTATATGACAGTATTAAAATAATTAATTTTTCTATTCCCCGGATTTGACAAGTTCATGATAGTATTAAAATAATTTTTACATAAGCTCACATTGCGAATTAGAATAAAGCACAACTAATAATACCACTAATATTAATTTTACACTCCCCGTTGTATTAAAGCAAACAAAAGAAAGTATGTCCGTAGGAGATAGTGTCACACTAAGAGCCACCAGGAATAGGGAGACGTGGAAGTCCATGATCGCCTACGTCCTGAAAGAAGAATGTAATGAATTTGACTGGAATTCAAACTCGGCTCTCTGAATCATAAGCACGAGCCGTTATGCATTACACCGCGTACTAAACAACCCAAAGAATTAAATTTATGTAACTGCTTCATTATGACATCCTTAAGACATAACTCATACATTTCACTGTCTCTTTAGCTGGTGAGTATTTTATCTGTCATATCAAAGATCATAGTTAGTTTATTCTTCTTGACGAACTTAAATAAGTGATTTTTTTACTGTTTTTTGTTTCGTTTGTTATCAACAGTGTTATCAAGAACAAAGAAGGTTGATCATTCGTTCTCATATCTCACAATTTAATTAGGTACATTTGGACAGTAAAATTTTAGTGCAATCTCTTTGAAGATAGAAGAAGTCTTTTCGAGTGGCATGATTAGGGCTTCATCGGACGAACTATGATCTTTGATATGACAGATAAAATACTCACCAGCTAAGGAGACAGTGAAATGTATGAGTTATGTCTTAAGGATGTCATAATGAAGCAGTTACGTTGATAGAAATAGAGATGCGCATGAATTAGACGGGACGCTGAAATTTAAAATTTAAATTATTTTTTACACGATTTTTGAACGTATAGTTTAATTTAGTTTCTTTTTCTTTTAGTCTGTTTTATCACTTTTGTTTTTAAATATCCAATATTGTTATAAAAGAACATTTGCAAAGATCGGTAAAATGTTGTAAGAACCAGGGTGTAAATTTACTGTGGATAATATTGTAATTAAAACATATATCTTACGAAATAACTTTCTCTTTTAATTAAACTAGCTTATTTTTAAATTAAAATTATCATAAGACTCATGACGGTGAGCAAACAAAGAATAACGTGTGATATTTAAAAAAAATGTTTTTTGTGTTTATAGACAACTTCATTTAAATGTCTTGAGGTTTCTCCGATGTATTACTTTTTTTTTTTTTTTTTTTTTTTAATCATCTCACCCCAAGCAAGGCATTCCACTGCCACTAATTGCGCATGGGGCTACATAGGGGAAGGTAAAGAGAAGGAGTGGATAGACATAGGGAATGTCAGGAGAAAGGTGATAGATGATAGATGAGTAAAGATAGCGAGGATGAGTGTCGGGCAGATGGGAAGAGTGTTTGATAGAATGGGAGCAGGTTAGTGTGTTAGGAGGTGTCTATTGACCTTACATTTAAACTCCTGGAGATTGTAGCCGTCGGGGAAGCAATCGTTTGGAAGAGAATTCCACAGTCGGGAAGTGCGAGGAAAGAAACTGTTGGAGTAGAAGTTACGGCTGCATTTTATCGGTTTCACTGTAAAAGGGTGGGATCTAGTTGCTAATCTAGTATCTCGTGCAAATTCGTATTTAGGGGGCACCAGTGATCTAAGTTCATCGGAGCAGAAGCCGTGAAAGTATTTATAGAAGAGACACAGCAAATATTACAAATACTGGTGGCAAATATTACAGGTCATAGAGTAAATTCCTCTTTCAAGTTTTTGATTATTATTACTTTTTTAGTATTAAGTTTTTATTGTTTTATACTTAGTTGTAACGAATTTTATGCTAAGCTCAAATACATTAATTTCAGTTGTCGTTGTGATAGAATTGGTGGTTAGAATAATATACGAGGGTCATTCAATAAATAAGGTGAATTTTTCGGTATAAGGACATCTACGAGGGTCATTCAATAAAAAAGGTGAATTGTTCGGTATAAGGACATCTACGAGGGTCATTCAATAAATAAGGTGAATTTTTCGGTATAAGGACATCTACGAGGGTCATTCAATAAAAAAGGTGAATTGTTCGGTATAAGGACATCTACGAGGGTCATTCAATAAATAAGGTGAATTTTTCGGTATAAGGACATCTACGAGGGTCATTCAATAAAAAAGGTGAATTGTTCGGTATAAGGACATCTACGAGGGTCATTCAATAAATAAGGTGAATTTTTCGGTATAAGGACATCTACGAGGGTCATTCAATAAAAAAGGTGAATTGTTCGGTATAAGGACATCTACGAGGGTCATTCAATAAATAAGGTGAATTTTTCGGTATAAGGACATCTACGAGGGTCATTCAATAAAAAAGGTGAATTGTTCGGTATAAGGACATCTACGAGGGTCATTCAATAAATAAGGTGAATTTTTCGGTATAAGGACATCTACGAGGGTCATTCAATAAAAAAGGTGAATTGTTCGGTATAAGGACATCTACGAGGGTCATTCAATAAATAAGGTGAATTTTTCGGTATAAGGACATCTACGAGGGTCATTCAATAAAAAAGGTGAATTGTTCGGTATAAGGACATCTACGAGGGTCATTCAATAAAAAAGGTGAATTTTTCGGTATAAGGACGTCTACGAGGGTCATTCAATAAAAAAGGTGAATTGTTCGGTATAAGGACATCTACGAGGGTCATTCAATAAATAAGGTGAATTTTTCGGTATAAGGATTTCTAATACAGACAGAAGTTTACTTTTTTTTATTTTTCAATATAGTCTCCCAGTAGTGCCATACACTTTCCCATCTGTGCACAAACTTCCGTATTCCCCCAGCGTAAAATTCTTTGGACTGATGTATTAGCCAATCGCTCACAGCACTTTTGACTTCTTCGTCACCTTCAAACGTCGTGCCTCTCGTGAACGCTTTCAAGGAAACAAACAGGTGAAAGTCTGAAGAGGCAGTGTCTGGGCTGTGAGGGGGATGAGGAAGCAGTTTCCAGCCCAGCTCGTTGATGGTCTGCATCGTTTGGGCTGCTGTGTGAGGCCTTGCGTTGTATTGATGCAAGACGACTTTTTGTTACTGATGAGAATTTTGTGTGCTGTCAGAACAGAAAGTCCTTCCAATGTCATCCACTGTCACCCTACTGTCAGACAATGAGGTCATTTTACTGAGTCAATCACCTCAAGAAACCTCACTTTTGTAGACCTCACAGGCCAGTCTTCATCCTCAACACTGCTCCATGATTCTTTAAACAATTTAGCCCACTTGTAGACATTTTTTGGCTGAAACATGTGCCACATGCACAGTTAACATTCTCCTATGAATTTCAACTGGTTTGCACCCTTCAGCAACCAAAACAACCAACTTGATAACTGACCTCTGTTCAATCCTGGAGCATGCTTCTTGGTTGGCCATATTTATTAATCTCCAAAACTCTCAAGGATTTTTTAAAATCTGCTAAAAAAATTAACCCCCTTAGAAAAAGAAGTAAAAAATAAAAATTTTAAAAAGTAAGCTTCTACCTGCATTAGAAGTCCTTATACTGAAATATTCATTTTAGTTATTGAATGACCCTCGTAGATACCCTTACACCGAAAGATTCACCTTATTTATTGAATGACCCTCGTAGATGTCCTTATACCAAAAGATTCACCTTATTTATTGAATGACCCTCGTAGAAGTCGTTATACCGAAAAATTCGCATTATTTATTGAATGACCCTCGTAGAAGTCGTTATACCGAAAAATTTACTTTATGTATTGAATGACCCTCGTAGATGTCCTGATACCGAAAATATACTTTATTTATTATTTATTGAATGACCTTGTAGAAGTCCTTATACCGAAAGATGTACCTTATTTATTGAACGACCCTCGTAGATGTCCTGATACCGAATATTTTACCATATTTATTGAATGACCCTCTTAGAAGTTCTTATACCGAAAAATTTACCTTATTTATTGAATGACCCTCGTAGATGTCCTGATACCGAATATTTTACCATATTTATTGAATGACCCTCTTAGAAGTTCTTATACCGAAAAATTTACCTTATTTATTGAATGACCCTTGTAGATGTTCTTATACCGAAAAACTCACCTTATTTATTCAATGACACTCGTATTTTCATTTGTTAGATTTGACAGAATGATTCACTGTTCTATACTGTATTATTTTACTACTCTTTTGTTTTGAGTTGAATCTGAAATACTGAAGCTATTTTAAGAGATCAAAAGCATCCTCTTATAAATATATATAATCATAGTAAAAAATTGTGGGCGCTGTTAAATGAAATGGGTTAGAAACATTGTTCGAATTTCAGAGTTGAAATCTTCGGACATAGTATCATTCCCCTTTGTTGTTTGTAAACATTCGGTCGATAAGGCCTTCGGTACTTCGTTTGATGACATTACAACAACTAATCTTCTATTTTATGTTCAATTTCTTCTCATTGGTAAAACTATTTACAAAGAAGAGGTAGAAACTGGAAACACGGTCATTTCAAGTGGCATATATTCGTGGCCAGCATGAAATACCAACTGATAAAACGTATGGATTAAAACAACAAATAGGATGAACAAATTGATTAACGACAACAGTTCAACTCAGATGGTTAGAAAATAATTATATTTTGCTGGGAATGGACGTTCGTATATTGGTCTGCAAATTTATTCAAGCGAGTGACTCTTTGATTGATTTAATACATTATTATCGCTCTTTCACCAGACCAAAAAATGAGGAAGAGAATTAAAACAAAAATCAATGAGTAAAGATAATTGCTATAAGAAGTGGTTCAGACCAATTGTATAAAAACTATTACGGTGGAAAGAGACATAATTCAGTAATATTGTAGATGATGACGAGATATATAAAACTTCGACGAAAATCAAATGTGGAAACTAAGATAGGATAAAAAAATCAACTTATGTTATTTTAATACAAATATTTTCCTTAATTAAATAAGTATCGTGAAAATTTAAAACGCTGTTGGAATTTGTTCATGATAATGCAAATAAATATGTATATGCAATCATTATTATCTGAAAATTTATAATGAGCCAATCATGAAGTAAAATCTAATGGGTATCTGTTATGGATTCCGGGTGAGAAACCGCACAAAATAATGAACCACAAAACAGATATTCGAGATAGAAAAATAGTATATTAAAAATACAAACTTGAACGCAGGTAAGTAAATCCAGAAATACGATTAGTAAGGAATATATATATATATATATATATATATACAAGTTTTTGAAGTGAAGACGTGCTAGAAGTAGTATGTTCACATTGGGACTGACGGGTGCTGTATGATACTATTCTGGCTGAGTGGAGCTCAGCGCTACTATGACGACTGACGCGGTATTCTCTGTGAAACATCGGTATCATTTGGTATCTTACGGATCACATGCCGGTAACTCACTATGGAAAGAGTATGTGCATACACAAGTCGAGTTCATCAACATAAAAAAGGGGAGATCCCACAACAGTATCCGCATTCATGTCTACCTGCTGAATTTCATTTTAGGTAGTTGTATGGAAAAGAAAGAAAATAAACCGTGCTTTATCGCCGCATGGTCGTTGGTGCTTGTTCTACTAGAACATTCATTGACAGCCATCTTTAGGTTGAAAGAGAATGGTCAAAAGAAAAATTAAAACGGTTACACTGAACTTTAATTCTAATGACATAAATTCCTTGTTAATGAAAGAAGCCAAAGGTGAGTAGGTAGACTGGTTCAATTTAAGTGAAAGGCAACAATAACTGAAATCATTAGTCTTTACACTATGAAATCATAACAAGTCGAAACCTGAAGCAGATTGGCTACAGTAGCAAGAGACCAGAGCGTGTGGCACTACACCCAGGCCAAGAATAAGAATTTATAAGAATTTATCCTTAAACTTCTTTAAGGATAAACACATTGAACAGGGAGTATGGGCTGTAATGTCAATGGTAATATTTTTGCGATAAAGTGGTTGACACTGCTTTACTCTGGTGAACTGGCATTCGGAACTGTACTAATCCACGTCGTACATCCAACCCTCACAAATGCCTCCGAGAAGTCGAATTGGAACCGCGACCCCATCCCCCCGGTCAATAATATATACCTCCTGGCTAGACTGTCTGATTTTCGGAAGGGTTTTCCGACCTCACCTGTGAAGAGAAACGCCTCGGTATTTACCAACCTTCCCAAGCAAGGCTAGATGTGACACAAGTTCTTTTTATTGTGGGTCTTCCCGGCCATATAGCCAGGCCAAATATATCTGTCTATTTTTTCCCAGTCGTGATTCTACCCTTCGGCGGAACCACAACTGGGTTAGTGCTCTCTGCTCGGAAGCAGAGACCACTCTCTACCCGAAGGCAGAGATCTGACAGTTTCATAGTAGAGTACAGGGGAAGAGAAACGTCTCTCCCCAATCGCCTGCGCCAAGCGACTGTTGGCTAGTCGCCAGCTTGGGCGTATAATCTGCGCCTAAGATATCAATAGCTTATCAGTGGGTGTAGGAATTTTTGAGAGGAGGGACGGTGTAACCTGAACATCTCCAGTGCAAAACAACCCCCCCCCCCCAAAAAAAAACCGGTAAGCCATTTACTGTAACGAATAAAGAACTAATGCAACAGGTAAAGTGCTGACCACAACGGACCAAAATGCTCCAGCTGGATTAATGATGACGAAAATTGTCCAATAAATGATTAGAAAATTCCTGCCTGCTCATTTCTATGACGATATTTTTTTTTGCCACATTCGTTTAGAATAAAAAGGCCAAAAATAGGCATAAAATAATTATTGAGTCATCTAACCTTCTAGAAATGGTTTACGCTGGTAGAATAATGGTATATAAACTATTTAATTGCCATACATTAGGATCCTTCTTTTCTTTGTTCCTTCAGGACGTTAGCAATCATGGATCAATTATAGTCCAAACGTTAACCTTTTGTCAATTTTTTATAAAGAAAGAGAATTTTTCGATATTCATAGTTGTTTATATCGCGAAAGGTCATGACATTTTGAGAAATAGAATTTTGTATATCACTAAATTCCCTAATTGTGCTGTTGTCATGTTTGTGGTCGTTAATATGGTCCTGGCAAGGAGAGGGGGTGGTTGTATTCACTTGAGAAACCCTTTCCGAAGAACAGTAAGTACATTTTTAAATATTGTTTGTTGCCAAAGTAAATACAAATTTTATTCCTCTACGAAATTACGTGAGTAAAAAGATTCACTTCCCAATTTAGAAACAGTAAAAGCAACCGAGCCATTTCTTTGTGTAAAGTGATATAATTATCCGTAGAAGAAAAGATAGAATTAAAATCGGCAGATCATCGTCCAGAAATCAATACACAGCTTCCAATATTTTTCATAAAAAATTAATTTTCTTTTTAAACATTAAAATGTTACGAATGTTTTTTATAATTTCATAAATGTTATTAAATATTGGCGTCCAAAAGTAAGTACATCCCTGTGAGAAAAATTACATTCTTTTTTCTAATCTCATCGCCCCAAGCAAGGCATTTCATTGCCACTGTTTTGCAGGGGTGTTACATAGAAAGAAAGTTATGAGAAAAAGTGACAGGTTATAGGAGGTGTCAGGAAGTGGGTAAGAGAAGGATGAGAATATTGATGAGAGTGGAGTGGATGGAGAAAAGAGCATGAGAGAAAGTTATGAGAAAGAGTGACAGGTTATAGGGGGTGTCAGGAAGTGGGTAAGAGAAGGATGAGAATACAGATGAGAGTGGAGTAGACGGAGAAAAGAGCATGAGAAAGAGGATGCAGGATAGTGAGATACGAGATGACTATTGACTTTACATTTAAGTTCTTGGAGATTGTAGCTCCATTTATACATTTAATACATATAAATCATAATTTATATTTAATATATATGTATATATATATATATAGTCATCCGCAGACAGATCTGTTTTGCTGTATCACAGCTCATCAGTACGGGTAGACTCCGATTGCTTTTTTGACCCAGGATTGAAACTCGGCTGAATTGGCATCAGTCGGCGATTCTACCTCTGAGCTATGAGAGCTCGGTAGAAGGAGGCAGACCTCTTAGCGTGTATATTATCATTATACACGCCCAATAGCTGAGAGTGTTCTAATTCATTGCTCAATGAACGATATGTATGTGTGTATATATAATATATATATATATATATAATTATACGTATACATATGCATATAATTTATACATTTACATATTTAATATCTATAATATCTGGTGCGACTGCCTTTATTAAGATAAACGTTTTTCACTTTGAAAATATGCATTAAATCCAGTCCTTCCTGTTGCATGGTCGTTGGCCTTTTACTTTTTGTTTTGAAATTACACCTGGCTAATATTTTATGTTTTTTTTTTTAGAAATTCTTTTATTTTATAGCGGAAAGATTTTGATAATAACTATCCTGAAAAAGAAAGCTTTTTACCTTGCGTTTAAGGGTTGGATACATGTTTACTATAAATATATTACAGTAACATTCACCATTATAGCAAATGACATCAAGAGCGTGCTGGTACCATGTAACGCATTACTAGTTAATGTATGGCCGGATCATCGTTGACTGATCTGCTTCTTTACCAGTTTTTTTCTTGTGAAGGATGAAAACAAAACATGCGCTGATGAAACTACTTTTAAGCTTACTGCTATAAAATATAGCAACAACAGGTTAGACTGGACACCATAGATATGCATAAAACCAGGTGGGGTAAAGTCCAGATATTGTTTCCAAGTCAATAGCTGGAACAGCGGTTTCATTCGATTAAATTAAACGCAGCAAAGACAAACCCCTGAGTTGGATTTTATCAACTGTAGTTCGACCTGAATATAAATGGGTTCCTGCAGCTGTACTTGTCCACGATACAGTATACATGAATGAATAACTCTCCTACTTTCATCTCAGATATCTGAAAGGAACTGGAAAAATGCTGAGATACGCAATGACCTTATGACCACATCCTGTGATGCGATTGATTACGATGACGTATTTGTTGTAGTTGTTCCTGATGATGATGATAATGCTTGCTCAACATTCCGTTGGGTGAATGCAACTCATGATTGCCATTAATGGCTCCTGTATATCCTGAGGATAACACTTCCAACACCATACTTAATCGTCTGTACAAAAACTTGCCCTTTCCTTCTTAGCAATAGGAACGTTCAATTAAATCATACATTTCTATTGCTATTTAATCTTGCCGAACTAGGTTAAACCAAAGGCGAGTTTTTATTCTAATTCGGTTATGAAAATACTAGCAGGATAGCCCGGCGTTGCTCGGGTGTAATGAAAGCTTTAAAACTAATCCATGGTCCTGGAGCTCAGACTCTTTGGACGTTGGCACGAAAGACTAAAAAGCAATAGTTGTTACCAGTTAAAGCGAAACCGAAGACTGAAAGAAAAATGAATGGATGTAAGTCAAATTTTGATTTCCTGGTATCGATATCAAATATGTTTTTTCGTCGTAAACTGAATTTTGAAGGCTAAATAAGTCCTCTGAGTAAATGGTATCTGACTGAGACTAAGAACTACAGATATACCTACTTAGAGCCAAACCCGAAACAAAAACTAAAATAAAAGGTCTGAAAAAAATACAGACATTAAGGCAGATAAACAGACACACACACAAACATCTTGCCTTTTATATATATATATATATATATATATATATATATATATATATATATATTATCGACTTTCCGCACTATTGTAAGAACTACAACCTTGAAACTTCTGAATATCGTTTCTTATGTTTTTGTCTATCAGTGTATCAAATTTGATTAAAATCGGACCACTTCTTCTATAACCCGATTTTTTCGATTATCGATTTTCGATATTTATCGAGGGTACCTCGACACAAAACCTAACCAAGAACACACGCAGACGCTTATAGGACAACTGTGTAAATTTTCAAGAAAATCGGTTCAGCCGTTTCGGAGTCTATAGGTAACGGACACACACAGACACACACATACACACAGAGACAAAGAGACTTATAAATAAGTTTAGATAGATTTTATGTTCCTCGGAAGCCATCTTTATAGAAAACATGATGTATCAGCTTGTGTATTTGAATTGACTGTTTATATACTTGCCTTATAAGAAGAAATCACGTCTCTTCAAACTAGAAGAGGTTTCTTTCGATAATCTTACCGTACAAATGTCGAATAAACATTTCTTGCGAGAAATTATTATTCGTTCGCATCTCGATATTTTTCGTAAATGTCGGCGTGAATTGATGCCGTCTTAGGGTATTTTGTACAAAACCGAAATTTTTCTTGTAAGAATTTGAGAGAGACAATTTTCCCCCCTCGGGTGTCCGCTTATAAAAACTTTCTGTTATCTGGTTGTCTTATGTTTACTTCCGGATTTCAGTTAGTTAACCACCTTTTTATATCTGGAACGTCCAAGAACTTTCTTTTCATGCCGATTCTTCAACTGTTGTTTATGGTTTTCCTTTTCTGGTCAGTCCTCTCGTGAACCTGACTCTTTTATGCTCATGCTTGACATCGAGTGAAAAGCCTATTTTGGTATCTCTCGACATGAGACTAGTATATATAAGAGGTCAATACAGGTGAATTTCTCTATGCCTATTTTTTTTATTGACGTTCGATTCAAATCAGTTAAAAAAAAAGTTTGGGATTTTATTTATTTATTTATTTATTCTGTTATGCAAAGCTATCCTGGCCAAGGTATCAGCAGCCACTTGTTACACCTCCCCGCTATGGTCTGTTCTTTGAATCGAAATTTACCAAGCAGCTTAACTCGATGTTGATTTTTGGGAAAAGCGAGAACTGAAGAGTGAAACTTTCTTAATTCAAATTTCCTGTGTTAAACTGTGAGGTATGTTACGATTTATTTTTTAAATCTGTATTTCTCGTTTTTTTTCCCTCAGTTTTGGCATTCATGCTTCATTTGGAAAAAATGTTTGGGATTTTTATTTATTTATTTATTCTGTTATGCGAAACTATCCTGGCCAAGGTATCAGCAGCCACTTGTTACCCCTCCCCGCTATGGTCTGTTCTTTGAATCGAAATTTACCAAGCAGCTTAACTCGATGTTGATTTTTGGGAAAAGCAAGAATTGAAGAGTGAAACTTTCTTAATTCAAATTTCCTGTGTTAAACTGTGAGGTATGTTACGATTTATTTTTTAAATCTGTATTTCTCGTTTTTTTTTTCCTCAGTTTTGGCATTCATGCTTCATTTGGAAAAAATGTTTGGGATTTTTATTTATTTATTTATTCTGTTATGCGAAACTATCCTGGCCAAGGTATCAGCAGCCACTTGTTACCCCTCCCCGCTATGGTCTGTTCTTTGAATCGAAATTTACCAAGCAGCTTAACTCGATGTTGATTTTTGGGAAAAGCAAGAATTGAAGAGTGAAACTTTCTTAATTCAAATTTCCTGTGTTAAACTGTGAGGTACGTTACGATTTATTTTTTAAATTTGTATTTTTCGTTTTTTTTTTTGCTCACTTTTTGGCGTTCATGCTTCATTTGGACTTTAAAACTTAGTTAACTCTCCACTTTTGGAAGTTTGTGTTTTGTGTGTTTTTTTGTTTTTTTGTTTTTTTAAATAGGAGTAGATAGGTCACACTATCGCCCGGTCAATACTCCTCCCACGTCTATTGAACTGGAGTAAAGGCTTGTCCTTTGTTTCCTGTTTAGGATGCGGTTTCCGGCTTTCTCTCTCTCTTCAGACCTTGGTATTGGTGCTTCCGTGAGTATCCTGCGATCTGGCCGGTTGATGGCAACGGCTCATCACTGTGAGAGTACCGGGTTGGCAGTTTCCTGGTTGCTGCTTCCGACTGGTAGTTAGGAGCCCTAACTCTTGCGTAGCGTCAAGAGCGGCTGCTCTGATCAAGAGTTGTATAATATCGGGGTTCTTGTAGTGCCATGTCGCGCATGGATAGGTGTCCCTGCAAGCGCTTTCGGTGGACAACCCCGAGGTCACACATTGTTGCAGCCCTAGCCAGTTTCCTTCCCATCACAGATCGTGGATAATGACCGCCTGTATCCTCTACCCTAGATCCCTTTCTACAAACAGAATCATGACTAAACAAATCAGAAATGACCCTAAACCAGTTAAATCCAAACCAACTAAACCCATTAACCTCTCCTTCACTAATATCCGTGGCATTCGTACTAACTTTCCTAGTGTAGAAGTGTTCCTGCATGAAAAGTCCCCTGACATCCTTGCGCTCTGCGAAACTAACCTCAACTCAGCTATTCCCTCCTCTGACCTCTTCATCCCTGGTTATCTTCCCCTTTTAAGGAAGGATTCCACTGTCCACATGCATGGGCTGGGTGTTTATGTCAGCGAACACCTCCCCATAGCTAGGGTGACTTCACTCGAATCTACTGACCACCAATACATATGTCTCCGCCTGTCTCTCCTCAGTTCGGTTAGTTACCTATTCTTTCTTTACCGTTCTCCCTCCTCTCCTGACTGCTCCCTACTAGATAGCATTGCTGACGACATAGATAAGGCTATTTCCTATCACCCATTCGCCCACATATTTGTATTTGGAGACCTCAATGCCCATCACTCTGAGTGACTTGAAAACGCCTTCGCTGATCCAGCGGGCATTCACGCCATGAACTTTGCTATTTCCCAATCCCTTACGCAAGTGGTGGACTTCCCCACTCGCTTCCCAAGTACTCCCACGGGTCATTTCTCACTGCTAGATATATGTTTCACCTCTGCGCCTGACGCCTGTCAAGTCTCGCAGCTTTGCCCTCTCGGCAACTCCGACCACGCTGTAGTCTCTCTCAGTATTTCTTTCCAATCTCACTCCCCCCAGGAGCCCCCTACCTATAGGACCTCCTACCTCTACCAAAAAGCTGACTGGGATGCCTTTCGCGATTTCCTCTGCAACGTTCCTTGGGGAAAATTGTTCGACCTATCAGTTGATGACTGTGCCTCTGAGGTCTCGTCATGGGTGAAAGCTGGCATTGATGCCTTCATACCCACCAGGAAGTATTGCTTAAAACCTCATTCCTCTCCGTGTTTCTCTCCTGCCTGCTCAGCCGCCATTGCCCACAGGAACCATTACTTCCGTCTATTCCGGAGACAGTCAACTGATCACAATAGGCGCCTGTTCACATCTGCTCGCAATGAGTGCAAGAGAACTCTAAATGACGCCAAACAGTTGTTTGCTGAGAGAATGCGACAGCACATATCTGACCGCAAGTTCGGGTCCAAGGACTATTGGAGGATTTGCAAACGAGTGCTCAACAACAGGAAATCCTCAATACCTCCTTTAATCCATGGATTTGCGTTTCTTACGTCATCTTCGGACAAAGCTGAGTGCTTTGCCCACAGATTCTCATCCAACTCCACATTCGACTCGTCCGAAGTACACCCACCCGACTTCCCTATGAGAACTGAGGCCAAACTGCATGACGTATATATTACCCCGACAGTAGTATCCAGAGTAATTTCAAAACTCGACCCCCATAAGGCGTGTGGAGACGATGGAATCCAGGTGATAGTCCTTAAGAGGTGTGCTCCTTAACTTTCCCCTGTCCTCTCTAAACTATTTAACTACTGCCTTTCTGCTTCCTGCTTTCCTGCATGCTGGAAGTTCTCTTCAGTCGTTCCTGTATTTAAGAATTGTGGTGAACCCTCGGACCCATCCAACTATCGCCCTATCAATCTTCTACCGATATTCGGGAAAGTATTCGAGGCTATAATCAATGCTGAAATAGTTCATCATCTCACCGCCCACAAACTGTTCTCCAACAGGCAATATGGCTTCCGCTTTGCCAGGTCCACGGCCGACCTGCTAACAACCGTAACGGAGTACATGCTACAGGCCCTTGATGAGTCTGACGAGGCTCGCGCGGTTGCTCTGGACATCTCCAAGGCTTTCGACAGGGTTTGGCGCTCTGGCCTCCTATGCTAACTACGCGGTTATAGTATTACCGGTCGCCTACTTGACCTAATCCAATCTTTCTTACATAACCGGAAAATGAAGGTCGTTCTGAATGGGCGTGCCTCTTCGTCCCACAGCACGAATGCTGGTGTCCCACAGGGCTCTATCCTGGGCCCGACGCTCTTCCTTATTTTCATCGACGACCTCCCAGTTGAGATCAAGTCCCAAGTAGGCATCTACGCAGATGACACTACAATATACTCCCGCACCAGTAAGAAACCTGTCGTGGCGGACAGACATAATCTCGCTGCTGACCTTGAGCAGGATCTACACTCTGTGGTGAACTGGGGCAAGAAGTGGCTTGTCAACTTCAATTCATCTAAGACCAAGCTGTTGTCTGTCAACCGTTTCAGGCAACCTCTCCTGCCTCCCATAAGCATGGACCAAGCGATTCTCCCAGAGAGTAATACACTACGCCTCCTCGGACTTACCCTGTCCTCTGACCTCAAATGGAACCACTATATTGAATCCATAGCAAAATCTACTGCTAAGAAGGTTGAGTCACTATGTCGATCCAGGATGTTTTTCCCACCTGAATCCATCCTGCATATATACAAGTCAACCATTCGTCCGTGCATGGAGTACTGCTGCCATTTATGGTCAGGTGCCCCTGCCGTTCTCCTCAGTGTTCTTGACAGGTTCCAAAGGAGTGTCTGTAATGTGATAGGTACTGATCTGGCGGCTCGACTGCAGCCACTTCCCCATCGTCGAAATGTGGCCTCCCTTTGTCTGTTCTATAAATACTTTCATGGCTTCTGCTCAGACGAACTTAAGTCACTGATGCCGCCTCAACAGGTGTTTACTCGTGCAACCAGACTGGCAACTGGGTTCCACCCATTCACGGTCTGGTTAGCCAAATGCAGAGGACAATTCTACTCCTTCAGCTTCTTCTCTCGCACTTCCCGCCTGTGGAACTCGCTCCCGTATTCTTGTTTTCCTGACGTCTACAACCTCCAGAAATTTAAATGCAAAGTCAATACTCATCTACTAACCACTGGACTCTAGCTCTCTCCCCACCCCTGTATAACCTTCCCTTTCTCTCCGCCTATGTATCTGTCATCGCACCTGCTTTCTCAGCTTTCTATTGTTCCTTTCTAACTAGTTTGTACTCCTCACTCTTTTCTAATTAATCTTTTTGCATTTATGTAGCCCCCTGCACATCAGTGGCGTTTCCGCCTTGCTCGGGGTGAAATGATTAAAAAAAATAAAAAAGTTATCTAGTATCTCTTAGCCTGTTTCCCATAGAGCAACCATATGTATATAGAACAACTGTTAATTTATAAACCTATTACGTATTCTGTCCGTATTTCGATTATCTATCTATAAAAACAAAATAATGGTTAATACTTTTCAAATTAATTGTAAATATACAGGGTAAATGAAAAGTAACTACCTACTTTATGCTAATTTTTTTAGCACAACTTAGATGTGGCACAAGGCCGAATGTAAGGGACACCCAGTGAAGATCGAACTCATTACTCAATTGTAATGATTCTAACGAGACAAGCTTGTTAACCATTACACAATCTCGAGGTGCCCAACTCCCTATTTTATGGTGATTTTCTAAGCGTAGTTTAGATATGACATAAGGCTGAAAGTAAGGGACACCCAGTGAGGATCGAACTCACTACTAAATTGTAATGATTCTATCGAGACAAACTTGCTGACCATTACACCACCTCGAGGTGTCCAACTCCCTATTTTACGTATGGTGTATTCTCCCTATTTTACGTATGGTGTATTCTCCCTATTTTACGTATGGTGTATTCTCCCAATTTTACGTATGGTGTATTCTTGTAAAACTTGTAGTTACCAGGGAGAGTACATCATATATAAAATATGAAGTTCTTTTTCAGTCATCCTGTGGAATGATGTGCGTTGTGGTACAGCCGTTACGGAACGAGAAATCGGGTAGCCGAGTCCGAATTCCAGTTGAATCCATTGTATTCACTTACGCGCAAATACCCTTGGGAAAGGTATTAATCCGTCTATTCCTTCCAGTTATGGGTTAAATAGCAGGAAAGATTGGGTTGTATAGCCTTGGTCGGCAACCAGTCTACCGCAGAAAGCAATGGCAACCTACTGCGGGATAATCTCCTGCCCAGTCAGTCATGTCTTTTTCGAGACATGATCACCCAAGCGTGTATCACGTATGGCACTTTAACTGACTGACTGTGGAATGAATTAAATAATTACTTTTTTTTTTTTTTTTTCGGCAATTACATTTTTGATCGAACCATTCTTAATTTGGCAAAAGATTTCAATGCCCTATAGTTTAGTAATAATATTACTGGTATATTACACGAGAAATAATAAAATCCTGATATATTTGGTTTTTAAATATGATCAACATTCTATAAAAGCAATAGGAATGTTTAATTTATGATGAAGCTGTGTAAATTTCGTTCAATAACAATAAACAAGACAGTATTTTCCATAAAAAAAACGTTAATCACCGTGTTTCTGGAAGATAACACTTTTATGAAAAGACGTCTTTGTAATTATCGTGTTCAATGGCAACACATACAACATTAATCGTAATAAATAAAATCAAATATTCAGTTGTTTCATTTCTACGATAAGTGTCTCGGAAATTACATCAACTCGGCAAGTATATAGAACATCATAGTACCACTTTTAATACTCTGTGTCGTTCAGCATATTTTACTGTGACGTTTAAAAAAATTAAAAAATCCATTTTTTTCCGTATATACATCTGATGATTACTTAGGTTGACAGAATTTCGGGTTTGGATTTGCTATTGCTCATACTCAAATAAAAGAGTATTTCAGATAAGGTTTCTATAAAGCGTTCATCCAAAATAATCTTATATATTAATAGCCGAGAGACTAAATAGAATCTTAGTTACGCTATGCGCCTGCGCGCGATGCGTAAGACTCTAACAGACACACACCACATATCACAACAGTTAACTGCAGTCACCAAGGAAGAAAAAATAAAAAAATAAAGAAAGACATAGATAATGGTAGCTACGTAGAAAAAAAAATCGAAACAAAGAGAGTGTAAGAGAGTTAGCGTGATAAAAATAGGTGATAAATGAAGCGAAAAACCCTACATTATCAGACTTTTTTTTTATAATCATATCACCCCAAGCAAGGCATTTTACTGCCACTGTTTTGCAGGGGGTTACATAGGAGGAAAATTATGACAAAGAGTGACAGGTTATAGAGGGTGTGAGGAAGTGGGTAAAAGAACGATGACTCTGACCATAAAATGAGGGATCAGTTTATATATTGATTGTAATGTAGAATTGATTCCCCACTTTATATCCACATTGTAATAGTATAGATTTTTTTTTTGTAATCTTATCGCCCCAAGCACGGCATTTTACTGCCACTGTTTGACAGGGGGTTACATAGAAGGAAAACTATGAGAAAGAGTGACTGGTTATTAGGGGTGTCAGGAAGTGGGTAAGAGAAGGATGAGAATACTGATGAGAGTGGAGTGGATGGAGAAAGAAGCATGAGAGAGAGAATGCAAGTTAGTAAGATAGGAGATGACGACTATACGTTTCAATTCTTGGAGATTGTAGCTGTCGGGGAAGCAAGTAAATGGAAGAGAATTCCACAGGTGAAAAGTGCGAGAAAAGAAGCTGTTGGAGTAGAATTTGCGTTTATATTTTATTCGTTTCACAGTAAAGGGGTGAGACCTAGTTGCTAATCTTGTGACTCGAGTAAATTTATATATAGGGAGCACCAGTGAGCTAAGTTCATCGGAGCAGAAACCGTGAAAGTATTTGTAGAAGAGACACAGGGAAGCCACATTGCGCCGGTGAGAAAGCGACTGTATCTGAGCTAACAAGTCGAGATCTATCACATTACACATTCACCGTTGGATTTTATCAAGGACCCCTAAGTGGATAGAAGGAGCACCCGACCAGATATGGCAGCAGTATTCAATGCACGGGCGGATGGTAGATTTATATATGTGCAGAATTGTTTTTGGACGGGAAAAACTTCCTGGCCCTACACAGAAAACTGACTTTCTTAGCAGCGGATTCAGCTATGCATTCTCTATCGCCATTTTACTTAAGGTCTGTTTTGAGAGTTATAAACTTAAAAAATTTGATGCTGAGTCTAAACCAAATGCAAAGGAAGATATTTAGTATCAGGTTTTGCCATCTACATGTATCTGGTTATCTATTCTGACAAAATAGATCGTTTTGAAGTTAAAATGTGGCAAATCTTCCCGTGATAAATTTGACAGGTTTTTATCGGATATGTAGGGCTACTTCAATTCAGTTCAAATATGGCTAAGAAAACAATAACATATCTGATGACACTAGAGTCTGAAAACGTCAGAACTCTGAAGAAAAACAATAAAAACATAATTTCAATCGGAAAATATCTTAATAAACAAATGGTTTTTATTAAATTATCAAAATGGTTTAATTATTTTTGATACTATATAAAGTGATTAATTTTCATCTTGAGATTGAAACAAAAATAAGCAGAATATGTTCCTAAAGGTTACCTGCCATTATAGAACCGGTTTGTGTAAATTTGGGATACCAATATAGCGTTTACACGTAGTCTAATTCTTTCTACACCAAAGCCGCTGATCGGAAGATTGAACGTTTTGAAGTACGTAAAATCACCTCTTAATTTCTGATCTTTAAAAGTTTACTTTGACCCGTTAAGGTCCTAGCTTTGAACAGATAGTGAACACAAAGCAAAACACAATAAAATTAAAGCAATTATTATTTGTAATAAAAATATGAACAATATCTAAACTTATTTATAAATGGAACTTTGTGTGTGTGTATGCGTCTATGTGTGTGTGTGTCCGTTACCTATAGACTTCGAAACGGCTGAACCGATTTTCTTGAAAATTTACAAAGTTGTACTATAATCCTCTGGGACTGTTCTTAGCTAGGTTTTGTGTCGAGGTACCCCCGATAAATATCGAAAATCGATAATCGAAAACATCGGAAGGAGTGGTCCGATTTTAATCACGATATTCAGAAGTGTCAAGGTTGCAGTTCTTAGAATAGTGCAGAAAATCGATAATATATATATATAAGGCAAGATGTTTGTGTGTGCGTTTGTTTATCTGCCTGTATGTCTGTATTTTTTTTCAGCCCTTTTATTTATTTTTTTTCTTCGGGTTTGGCTCTAAGTAGGTATAATTGTAGTTCTTAGTCTCAACCATGATACCATTTACTCAGAGGACTTATTTAGCCTTCAAAATTCAGTTTACGATGAAGAAAACTTATTTGATATCGATACCAGGAAATCAAACTTTGACTTACATCGATTCATTTTTCTTTCAGTCTACGGTTTCGCTTTAACTGGAAACAACTATTGGTTTTTAGTCTTTCGTGAAAACGTCCAAAGAGTCTGAGCTCCAGGACCATGGATTAGTTGTAAAGCTTTCATTACTGCTAGTCTATCTATAGTTAAGCGAACAACAGTACACTTCATCAACAGCTGATGGCATAGAATTGCGTGCAAAATATTAAGGTTTCGACATTAATTAACGCATATAGTTTGATATGTCTCTAAACAAACTAAACAGCAAACATGAAAGAAATCTTTTTAACATTTATCCACAAAATATCTTTCAGTTTCTTAAAGCAAACTTTATTTCAAAGTCTGACTTTAACATAGCTACGATATAAAACATCCATCACCGCCTCTAGAAATTATATTTACACAGACATGTATATACACAAAGCTGAGTATCCTCTACCATGTCAGTCAGTTAAGTGGCATACGTGATACACGCTTTGGGCGATCATGTCTCGAAAGAGACATGACTGAACGGGCAGAAGATTATCCCGCAGTAGGTTGCTATTGCTTTTTGCGGTAGACTGGATGCTAGGTAAATCTATAGAAACCAATCTGTCCTATTATTTGACTCATAGCTAGAAGGGGAGGAGATGGATTATGCCATTCACTAGTAATTAGTGGGGGATCAATTTATTACTTCATAACTATAGAAAGCTGATCCCCCACTTCATGCTCAGTAGAATCCTCAATCATGTTTTCAACTATTATATTCAGTCAGTTAAGTGCAATACGTGATACACGCTATGGGCGATCATGTCTCGAAAGAGATATGACTGACTGGCAAAAGGTTATCCCGCAGTAGGTTGCCGTTGCTTTCTGCGGTAGACTGGTTGCCATTCAATGCTATAGAACCCAATCTTTCCGACTATTTAACTCATAGCTGGAGGGAGAAGAGATATATTATACAACATTATTATAATAAGCATAATTAGTGGGGATCAGTTTATTACTTTCTAACAATAGAAAACCGATCCCTTATTTCATGCCTAGTTGAAGATTTTTTTATGTTTCCAACTATTATATTCAGTTAGTCAGATAAGTGCCATACATGATACACGTTTTGGGTGATCATGTCTCGAAAGAGACATGACTGACTGGGCAGAACCCCGGTAGGTTGACGTTGCTTTCTGTGATAGACTAGTTGACATTTAAGGCTATAGAACCCAATCTGTTCTATTATTTAACTCATAAGTGGAGGGAAGAGACGGATTAATACTTTTCCCAAGGTATTTGTGCGTAAGTGAATGCGAGGAATTCAGCTGTAATTTGAACTCGGCTCCTCGATTTGTCGTTCCGAGTCGATACCCACTGCACCACAACGCACATCGATGTATTCAACTGTAAATGCACAATGACATTTTTCCTTCAAAACTCCCAAGAAAATTAAATGTTGACACTTAATGACACATAAAGTGTTGAAATGCTGTTAAAAAAACAAATAAAACAATCTAGATAAATATTCTCTTGAAATGGTTAACACCTACCTGGTGTAAATGTGTGTGTATGTTTGTGCTTTGCTTGACGATTTTAGTCGCTTTATTCGCTGCTGTAGAGAAAATTCTTGCCTATTTTTATCTGAAAACATCTTTTGAGATATTTGGCGACGATCCAGGACTGCTTGACGTTTCTCTTAGGAGCGTCGCTTTCTGAAAATCATGTATTGCTGAACGTGAACGACAGTTTTATCAGCACTTTGATGAACATAACAGGATAGTTCTTATTTTGCAATTTATGGACCGGATTGACAGCCTGTGCGTTTCTCGATTGCGTGACATACTAAGCATTCATTTTCGGATCACAAACTCGTCGTGAGCGCGCGATAAATTCATTTCGAAGGCAAAGTAAAAAATGACAAAACAAGAAAAACAGAAGGAAATTCGTCTGATGCAACTTTTTTTTTTTTTTAATAAGCGTTTCACCCCGAGCAAGGCATGTCACTGCCACTACTGCGCAGGGGGCTACATAGAGTGAAGAAAGGATGACTAAATATAAGAAATGTCAGAGGGTGGGTGATAGGCGGGTAAGGATACAGAGAATGAGGGTTGGGTAGATGAGAGTGTTGTGAGAATAGTTGGGAGTTAGTGTGATAGGAGGTGTCTATTGACCCTACATTTAAACACCTGGAGATTGTAACTGTCGGGAAAGCAGACTTGTGGAAGAGAGATCCACAGGCGGGAAGCGCGAGAAAAGAAGCTGTTGGAGTAGAATTTACGGTTACATCTTATTTGTTTAACTGTAAAAGGGTGGGACCTAGTTGCTAATCTAGTATCTCGTGTAAATTCATGCTTAGGCGGCACCAGTGATGTAAGCTCATCGGAGCAGAAGCCATGAAAGTACTTGTAGAAGAGGCACAGGGAAGCCACATCACGCCGGTGAGAGAGTGGTTGCAGCCGGTCTGCCAAGTCGGTATCAACCACGTTACAGATTCTCCTTTGATTTTGCAAATGCATTTTTAGCTCAGAGCAAAATTAAACCAGCATTCTAGATCTCTGAGTCGTTCGGCATATTGGTCAGAAAAGATATTAAATCGTCTTGAATTAATAAATTGTTTACTGCAGCCAAACATGTTCCACCCCCATCGATTGTTATATTTATATGTGATATCTGTACTTTTGTTTCTGCTTGTAGTAGAAATATTTATTCCAAATGGTTGTAAAACAGACAAATGTTATCAAAAAGGCGTTCGGTAACAGCATTAGTTTACTTATGAGAGATTTACGAGGGGTATTACATTATTTACTACCGATCACCTTGACGCTAAGCGTTTTCAGTCCTGTCTAGCAAATCCATTAATTTGAACAAAGTGAAATTTATGTTTGCTAAATTTAGAAATTTTGGTCTATCCGATGACGAGCATATGTCTGAGAAATAAATGCGTGGCTATGCTAAATACTGATTTGATGAAGGTATTTGTCACTAATGACAGGCAGACAGAATTGAATCCATATCCCTGTCGTTTACAGGTAAGTCACCATTACAAAGTTAACAGAAGGTTTAGGTAGATTGCTATTCTGTTCAGTAGACGAGCGATTTTAGACAATTCCTTTTCTAGCCTTCTTCAGATGAATTCAGTTGTGTAAATATGTTCCTAATACAAAGATTTCATAATAGACTAGCAGGAATAGATTTGCAATATGATTGCTAATATAGTCAAATGATTTTCAGGTAGGGTTGCGGTTAAGAGCGCTTGAAGTTGGATAAGCAAATTGATAATAAATTCTGGTCGATATTTTACTTTTGCACAAATAACACTGAAAATGGTATGAATCCATCTCTTCTCATCACCTGTTTAAATGAGAAACTGAACACTTTACCTTTGTATAACAAGTCATTGTGACTGGACGTAAACAAACTTGCTAGACGTGTGGAGGGACTAGTCGCTTTTTTCTGTCCAGAGAAGAATGCCTCTAGATATCTGGCTCTCGTTGAATCTGACCCCACTTTAGTTGAATTTGTTATTTTTTTCTCAAATGTAATGAGCATGCTGGCGACCGTGACTGGTGTTGGAAAACCTCCGGTTGGGTCCATTTCACGACCTCTATTGGAATGTCAGATAGTTGGTGAGTCGAAAGAAAAGCACAAGACAGTGGGAACTCTCTCGCCAAAATTCACAAGGGCAAAAGTCACAAATAGACTTTCTTCCTTTATCAGTTCCAGTGGGTCTGCCACGGTTACGTATACAGAAAACTTATGATACGAGCCCAGCTTCGAGAATTTTGAAAGGTTACAGCAGCTAAAAGAAATCAATAAGGAATAAAAGAGCATCAGAAACACCAGTGAAAAATTCTTCCTCTGTATTGTCCTCCCCCTCTCTTATAAAACAGATTTTGACTTCCCCCCTCATTACCAAATCATTAACTCACTCACCTATCAAAATGATCACCTTGAAAAGGGTTCCGTTTATTAAATCTGAAACAAACGATCACTCTTTAGTCAAATTCAAATCTATCCCTTTCATCTACACCCATCAACTCAAGTAAAAAATTAGAAAAACCGAAACATTAACAAAGCCCATCAGCCAAGAAAAATTATGGAATGCCTTGGTTGGGGAGAAATAATTAAAAATAAAATTCAAATGCAAGGTCAATACCTATCTCTTAACGATTTGATCCTAGTTCTTTCCTTACCACCCTGTATATCCTTTCCACGTCTGCAACTGTCATCACACCTATATTGCCTTCCTTCTCTCGCTTCTTTCTAAATGATTTGTCCTTCTGTTCACTCTCTTCTATCTAGTGCTTTTACTCTTATGTAGCCCTCTGCACATCAGTGGCGTTACCGCCTTGCTCGGGGTGATAAGATTAAAAAAAATTATCTTGCCGACAACGTGCCGACTATAAGTTAGCCCTTGCAGACTACGAGTTATCTCTGGTCAAGTACTAGTTATCTCGTTTCGACTATAAGTTAGCCCTTGCCGACTACGAGTTAACTCTGGTCGAGTATTAGTTATCTCGTGCCGACTATAAGTTAGCCCTTGCCGACTACGAGTTATCTCTGGTCGAGTATTAGTTATCTCGTGCCGACTATAAGTTAGCCCTTGCCGACTACGAGTTATCTCTGGTCGAGTACTAGTTATCTCGTGCCGACTATAAGTTAGCCTTTGCCGACTACGAGTTATCTCTGGTCGAGTATTAGTTATCTCGTGCCGACTATAAGTTAGCCCTTGCCGGCTACGAGTTATCTCTGGTCAAGTACTAGTTACCTCATTCCGACTATAAGTTAGCCCTTGCCGACTACGAGTGATCTCTGGTCGAGTACTAGTTATCTCGTGCCGACTATAAATTAGCCCTTGCCGACCACGAGTTATCTGTGCTCGAGTACTAGTTATCCCGTGACGACTATACGTTAGCCCTTGCCGACTACGAGTTATCTCTGGTCGAGTACTAATTATCGTGCGCTTGACATTTTCTCGTATATTTTCATTTTCGGGCACCAACAATGACTTAATTCGCAATGTGACTTTTAATTTGAAAACAACATTAAGACTTCTTTTGCAGCTTTTACATTAAGTCATACAAACTTTTTATTACCCAAGACGGCTATTATATACTCTAAATTGCACTGCACTAGCGAAAGAAATCTTGAAAATATGCACATGTCTTCCATCGAGTTACAATGTTATTGACACTTTTATAATAACATTCTTACGATTTATCATGACGCTTTGAAAAGCGGTAGTCTATGGGATGCATATCAGAAGAATATGAGGGATAAGGAAAAGCGTTGTACCTACAGTTGGTGTTTATCTGAAGTGTCATCCTAGCAACATATGCCATTCAGCAGAATTAGACCCCGTCGACTTACGTGCCGGTGCGCAATGGGTATATAGTACCCAACGCAAATGACGCCATTTTAATTACAATTTAATTAAATGTTCAGTATATGATTTTCTATCCTAAATAATATATTTTTTAGTTCCTATTAATTTTAACTCAAAACACAAACTTTGAATTGCCTGCATGTAAAATATTTTATATAAAATTTATATTTATCATTTTTTGGATATTTTAAAAATCGGGTATGATATACCCATGGTTAGTAGTGGTGTCACTTTAATTGATGGTTAGTGTTCCAGGGTTAACTGAAGTCGCATTTCATCCAATTGCTGGCAGTTGTCTTTGACAGGCACTTGATAACTTCAGTCACGTCAACAGTCACCATAACATTTTGTTAGTGCAAATTCAGAAAGATATTGTGTGTGTCATCATAATCGAGCAATTGAACCGAATATTTACGATCGTCATAAAATGATCCATTTCTCATTACAAGTCAATTATTCAGTCAAGAAATGAATCTTTCGAATTTCACAAATGCATCATGAAATCATCTTGAAAATTTTAAACAATTTGACTTTCACTGAATTCATATGGGAAGGATTAATTAGTTTTATCGCCTTGCCAAATTATTTGAGAGGATCTAGCACTTGAAACGCTCACACCCATTATCTGATACATTTCACTGACACTTGGATTTATTTGACAATTGTTTGGGGAAGTTGGCTGTAAATTGCATTTGAACATCTACTTTGATGTTCAAATCTCGGATCTCTACTGAAAAAGTTCAGAAAAAGCACCATACACTTCCGACCAAAAGTAGATCCTTCACCCAATGCTCTCACAAAGTTGGCAGCAGTTTGAGAAAAATTGCGAGGAAGCTTGAACTCATTCAACAAAAACAAACACATGGTATCGTTTTATGTTTATAATTGATGTTTTAAGTTAAAATACAGAAGGAAGTAGTTATAAAATTAACAAAGATGACACATGTATTTTTAGGAATGAGGAATTTATTTTTTCGCAAGTTCTATAATGATGGGCTAAAAAACATTTAAAATTTTATTCGGAAATCATAAATAATTTTCTGAAAAAACATCTATCAATCAGTTTTACATTTGATTTCGTCAAAAACTTTGTTGTTTTTAACAGAGGATTTGTGCTCATTGTCATGATGAAACATTTTCTTTGTCCAGGGTTTTTAAAATACCGGCAAGTTTTGCTTTTCGTATTCTGCATTAACAATTATTGTTTATGATTACTATACTACTTAAGATTTGAATCGGACAATATACCCTACATTTTACTCAGCATAACAATTCTAGAGTCATCATAATCATCATTTATCCGTCACACCCAGATGGTGCATAGGGCAGCTACCTTTTGTTGCTGTTTCTGTAAAAATCTGTTTTTTACGGGGCAGAGTTGTTAGCCCTGCGCCCAACCCCCAAAACTGGAGGACCATTTCTAGAGTAAGGGACATAAATATTTAACATATTCAAACTTCAAATGTCAAATAAAATAAATATTAATTTAAAACTGGTATTTATTGATCTTTACAAATAAGAATTTACCTACGTAGTAAAATGAAGCTATTATTTACATAGAAAATGGAAATTACCCTAGTGATTAAATCACAGCCTAACAAATAAGCAGAAATAAACAATATCCAAATATAAATAGTTAATGTCAACATTTTCCGTAGTATATTTTTTCAAAAAAGTTTCCATAGTATATTTTCAAAAATTAAATTTTTAACTCAGACACTTTTATTTAAATTTATTTTTTACACTGATACTAAAACTGTTATTTTTAATTTTTTTAAAATATTTAATTATTATTTTATATTTAGTGAGTATATGTAAATAGAAATAAACATCGTTCAAAACGAATTCGCGTCCGGTACAGTTATATCTAGCAATTTACGACATATGCGCAAATCTATCAAATAAACCACCACGTTGCGCTAGGCAGGAAATTGAAGATATTTAACCGAGTATCATTCCTTGAGTAAAAATATATTTTTAATCATTCCACCCCATGCAATAAGATGATGCTATAGTGGGTAGGCATTCTTTTGAAGGGTAGTTGAATATTGTTGCAGATTAACGGAATTTGGCCTCGTTGTAGATAGCCCACTATAAGTCATAAAAAGAGTGCAAATCAAGAAAGGCAAATTGAGTGGGAAATAACATTTTATACATGCACATATCAATTAAGGTTTTTATAATTAAAGTAATCCTTTAAATATGGGTCCATCGGACGTTAAAATGTTCATGGCAATAAATGCTGAAAAGAGAATTAATGCTTAGGTATGTGGGAGCGTTGTAAGTAAGGAATGTCTTTGATGTATCCGCTGCTTAGGTCAGTAAGTAGTTTTGAGACAGGGACGAAGGAAAAAAGAGGGAAGGGAAGCGAGCGTAGTAAGCCTCTTGACGTCGGTCAAGGGGAGATACTAATTACACTCGTCTATCTCTTGAGTCAGCCTGTGTGGGTCGGTCTGTCGTTCCAGTCTGTCTGGCGATGCTTTCTGTATCGGCTTTTTATATCTTGTTTTTGGATCGCAGCAGATCATTTGGGAATTCACACTTGTATCTGATTCTGGGCTTCCCATTCGCCGATAAATAAAATTCGCGTAGGCTGGCGAACTAGAATTTAATATTTAATTAATTTTTAGTTTTCAACCGGAATATCTGCGCGAAGCCGGGGTGTGCACCGATGACTTTTGGTCATTTTCTTTTTGGTCGTGAGAGTGCAAACATCCGGTGGTCGGTATCACCACAATGCTAAAAGAACGCAGGGGGTCATTGGGGGTAACAGTGAAACAAAAATAGAAGAAAAAAGAGAATGAGACTACTAAGAATGTAGAAGATTGAAGAAAAAAAAACACAAAAGAAACAGGTTTCCAGAAAACACTAGATTGTAATTGAGGTAGCATGTAAATTTGGGAATCAAAACCAATATGAAATCAAAATACAGATCCAGATATTCCATAACTCATTAGAGTCAGAGGCGCACAACATGTACTACAGTCGCAGTGCTGTTTCTTTTGGGCACAACAGCTTGACGGAGCCCAAACCTTTTCAGGTTGGTTTGAATTCATAGTTTTCTTTCTCCTAGATCGGTTACCACCAATGCTACAGTATGCCCTGCTATTTTATTGTTGGGGATCACTCCTTTTTGCATACAAGAATGGGCTCGTCGATTTGTACATATAATCCTTTTTATACAGAGAGCAGTAGTTCCAGAGAAATTGCCTTTGTTACTATGACACTCTCAGCTCTATGCCTTCAGGTTGAGAGCGCCCTCTGCTTCCAAGCAGACACCACTAACCCAGTCGTGGTTCCGTCAAAGGGTAGAATCACGACTGGGGAAAAATAGACAGATATTTTTGGCCAGGCTATATGGCCGAGAAGACCCACAATAAAAAGACCTTTTGTCACATCTACCTTTGCGTGGGACGGTTGGTAAATACTGCTGCAGAGCAGTTGGCTTTGCTACTATGCCTTCGGGTAAAGAGTGCTCTCTGCTTCCGACCATAGAGCACTAACCCAGTCGTGGTTCAGCCGAATAGATAAATATTTTTGGCCTGGCTATATGGCCGGGAAGACCCACAATAAAAAGACCTTGTGTCACAACTAGCCTTGCGTGGGAAGGTTGATAAATACCGTTGCAAAGCAATAACTGCCTTTGTCACTGTTAGCTCTCTACCTTCCGGCGGAGAGCATTAACACAGTAGACAGATATTTTTGGCCGGGCTATATGGCCTGGAAGACCCACATTAAAAAGGCCTTGTGTCACATTTTGCCTTAAGTGGGAAGGCGACTAAATACTGTTGTGAAGCAGTTATACAGTGTGGTTGCCAGAGTGTCAGTAAGAATATAGATTCATTACCCGGACATACTTCTTCACTAGAAGATTGTACATATTGATTCCTACTAACAGCATTCCTAGTATTCCTGAATTGACTAGCCAGTGTTCCAATTTGTATATTTTTGTTCAATCTCAACAAGAATTTAAAACATTTATCCAAGTTTGGGGAGATGAGTTAGATTCTCAAGTGTATTAGCACGTAAGCAAATGTGATGAATCCGACTAGAATTCGAACTCGACCCTCCGATTACTCAATCTGAGACGCAAATCATTACTCCAACATGCAAGTAAAACTTACCAAATCTGACCGATGTTAAATCAAGTTGCCGAACCGGAAATGCATGATGTGCGTTGTGGTACAGTGGATATCGACTCGGAACGAGAAATCGGGGAGCCGAGTTCGAATTCCAGCTGAATCCGTTGCATTCACTTATGCGCAAATACCCTTGGGAAAGGTATTAATCCGTCTCTTCCCTCCAGTTATGGATTAAATAGCAGGACAGATTGGGTTCTATAGCCTTGGTCGGCAACCAGTCTACCGCAGAAAGCAATGGCAACCTACTGCGGGATAATCTTCTGCCCAGTCAGTCATGTATCTTTCGAGACATGATGGCCCAAGCGTGTATCACGTATGGCACTTAACTGACTGACTAAAGAAACATTTAAAAAATCTTGATCCGTGATATTTATCGACTGGAAAGATAACCAGCAAAGAATGGCCTCTAAAGATTAAGTCAGTCATTTGAATTCGAGCTTTGCAGAGTGCTCCCATCAGAAAGCATATGAAAAAGAAAAAGGTCAGCTAAGACACAAAAACGGATTTTAGATCACCGAGCATTTGGGGAATTTTTGCCTAATTTCCCTTTTCTGGGAAGGTGGGAATTTCAGTAGTAGACAATGGATGTACAGGTGACGAAAGTAAAAGATTAAACTGGGAATAGGCCGGATTGCGGGTGGGACAAAAAATGAAGGATTCAATAGAACAAGGTATGGTGATTGACACTGCATATACATGTTTGAAGAGTGTAAGTATCAGAGAGCCGATTTCGAATTCCAGTTGAATTCATTGCATTCACTTACGCACAAATACTCTTGGGAAAGGTATTGAACCGTGTGGTGAAGACTTACCTCGCCGAAGCAAGAGACGGCGGCTTGACTGCACATGCGTTCGTAGACGTCATGGAACCGCGAGGTGAACTCATGCAAGGCAGTTTTTAGGATGACACGGCGCATGCGTCATTGGTGAAAGTGAGATTTTCAGAAGCTAGAAATTACGGTTTATTGCTCGAGGCTAAAAACACATAAAAAAGCCAACTTCTGTTTCGGGGGCAGTTCGGTGTTGGCGATTCTTGAAGGCTACACCGGTGTTCGGGAGACAACGTTTTGTTTAGGGTGCGCATGAAACGGAGTCCCGAGTAAAGCAGTGTTCCGGGTTCTACGTGTAGAAGCTGGGAGAACGGATCCAAGCGGTCATTAATTCGTCTACCAATTACACTCCGAGAAGATAAAAATACACGCAAACCGTCTCTTCCCTCCAGTTAAGGGTTAAATAATAGTACAAATTGGGTTCTATAGCCTTTGTCGGCAACCAGTCTACCGCAGAAAGCAATGGCAAATTACTGCTGGATAATCTTCTTACCAAATCGTAAATCACGTATGGCACTTAACTGAACTGAAGTATCAGGGAGGCAAGACTTTGGAAGGCAGTTTAACAAGTGGAGGGTGCGAAAAGATAAACTCATAGAGTAGATGCGGTGTTTGCATCTACCTAATTCTACTGTAAAATGATGAGACCTAATTTCCAATCTAGCAGCATGCCTAGATTACAGTGGTTGAAGCAGCAATGATGAAAGCACAAGAAAACAATTGATATGAATATACTTTTAAGCAGAATAGTATAGTTTCTTTAAAGCAGAGTTCGCTTACTAAAAAATTGCAGTCTTGGTATTTAACTGTAAACAAGATAAACCGAATAAATTTAAAATATCAACGACTTGAATTTGTAGGAGCAACTCGTGTTCTAAATCATGAATATGAACTTCAGGTTCATGGAATGTTTCACGAATCTCACCGTGAAATTTAAATAGAGAGCATGTAGTGGATTGAATTCAATCAACTGTCTGTCTTTAATGAAGACAGCGTCATTCAAGTGATATCTGCTTCTTTTTCAATTTTTTGGGGGGTTGTTAATGCACAATCATTTTAGTGAAGCGGTAAAAAAGAATATTTTGAAACAAAAAATATCAATAATAAAAAAGTGTAACAAAAGTAATATATCCGTAAATAGTAATAACGAAATACAACACGACTAACCAAACAAGACAGCTGAACCAGTTTATCGGTATTTTCGTATCAGAGCTCTAGTCCTTTATTAAATTTGGAAAACGGTTAAAAAGGAACAGCAAAGTTGCATAGTCTTTTATACAAAAGATAACACATATTAACATAGGTTAATTACCTATTTCTGCATAAAGAGAGATAGCTGGTAAAAATTAATTCCTAAATTGTTAACTAGAATTAGCCGTTCTTAGTACCGAGAAAGTATTCTACTTGTAAGAAAACGAATTAAAATTCTGTTTTTGGCAAAAATTTAACTACCGTAGGATCAATGTAATTGCACCGATGCAACTGTCTAATCTGCCATTGCAAATATTAAATAGCATGTGTTGATTGAACAGGGCTTCCAATCTTTGATACGTAGTATCATATTGGTAGAGGATTTATTTTTCAACTCATCAAAAAGTCTACCAAACTCTTTGACTTATTGATCTGATACAGTAACTATTGTTCTTCAATATTATGTATGTCTGGTGAAGACCCCAAAACAATTCATTACAAACCGCGTCAGGGGTAAGGCAAGAAGGAAATCCGAGCTTCTCTCTGTTTAATCGTATCTATATTGTGGATTTGCACGTTTATAAGCACCCCGCTATAAAGAAATTGGTTTAAAATATTTAGACATACGTTACATTCAATCAAACCAACCTACTAAAAGGTAAGAGCTCTTTTTTCATCTATGATTAGGAAACGCGGGCTGATGAGGAGTGTTACATCTACGGTCAGTGAAGTGCCATACATGGTACATGTTTTAGGCGATCATGTCGCGAAAGTGACATGACTGGCTGGGCAGAAGATTATCCCGCAGTAGGTTGACATTGTTTTCTGCGGTAGACTGGTTGCCAGCCAAGGCTACAGAACCCAACCTGTCCTGTAATTTGACTCATAGCTAGAGGGGGAAGAAATGTATTATATTATCATTAATTAGTGGGGGATCAGTTTATTACTTCATAACAATAGAAAAGCGATCCCTCACTTTATGCCTAGTAGAAGTTTTAATTATGTTTCCAACTATTATATTCATTCAGTCAGTTAAATGCCATACGTTATACACTCTTTAGGCGATCGTGTCTCGAAAGAGACATGACTGACTGGGCAGAAGATTATCCCGCTATAGGTTGCCATTACTTTCTCCGATAGACTGGTTGCCAGCCAAGGCTACAGAACCCAATCTGTCTTATTATTTAGCCCATAACTGGAGGGAAGAGACCGATTAAAATCTTTTCTAAGGGCATTTGTGCGTAAGTGAATGCAAGAAATTCAACCGGAATTCGAACTCGGCACCCCGATTTTTCGTAGTGAGTCGATATCTATTGCACCACAATGCACATCCATGTACATCTATATCTAAAATCATTCTAAGAGTGACACAATATACCAACTGTTGAAAGAATTAAGAAGCATTGTGAAATAGAATCCATGATCTGTAATTAAAAGTAGACTAGTGATGTCTTCTTCTTCTTCTTCTTCTTCTTCTATGTGCCCTGTCCCTTCAGGACGTAGGCGATCATGGATCTCCACGTCTCCCTATCCCTTGTGGCTCTTAGTATGTTTGCTCCTGACGCTCCTGGCAACCCCCGTTCCGTCATCCACCTGATCAGACTCTGCAGATATGTTATCCGCTGCCTTCCTCTGTCTCTCCTTCCTTCTATCTGACCAGTCAGTATCAGGTTCTCCAGGCTCTCCTTCCTCATTGCATGTCCCAGGAACTTCAGTTGTCTCTTCCTGATGCTCAGTATCAATTTCCTTTTTGTTGCCATTCTTTCTAACACTTCGTCGTTGCTTGTATGCTCAGTCCACGATATCCGTAGCATCCTTCTGTAGAACCACATTTCGGCAGCTTCCAGTTTTTTCCTCATTTTCGATGATATTGTCCAGCATTCACAGCCGTACTGAAGAACTGACATCACGTAGCAGTCTAGCACTCTTTTCTTCGTTTCTATTGAGATCTTCCTGTGTGTTAGTATTTTGCTCATCTTCTGGAACGCGTCCTTTGCCATGCCAATTCGCCTTCGGATCTCCGTGTCGCACTTTCCATCACCTGTTAGAACACTTCCTAGGTACTTAAATTCTTGGACTTGTTTGATTCTGTTATCCCCCACCTGTATTTGGCATTTTGGGTTGTATCTTTTGCTGATGACCATGCACTCAGTTTTCTTAAAGTTTATTTGTAGTCCCTTCTTGTCACTCTCCACTGCTACTTTCTGTATGAGATCTTGCAGTTTCCTTTCCGTGTCCGCAATAGTGATGTCATCTACTCTAAATCAATCCACAAAATTTCGAATATTAAATTGACAAAGTTCTAAACATTTTCAATATCATAGTTACTGCAATACTTATGTCAACTCTATAAGAAATTTAAACACAGCATAATCTACGGTAGAGATATTTTTGTCCAGTAGCCTAAGTAGTTCCAAAATTAAATATTGACCGGAAAACTACAGTAACCTTCTTAAATAGCCTTGTCAGATATGGAATTTCATATAGCTGTCATGGTGGGTCAATATCTTATTTAGAAATGCCTTAACTATAATATGTTGGTTCAAATTGCTTAAAAAAAAATACTCCTATAAATCTTAAAGAAAAGGATAATTCATTAAATATTATAGATTGGGGGTACATAATTTCAGATTAAGAGGATTACCAAACACATACAAACACATACACACTATTTTCAGGAGCCTTATCAAAGGTAGAAACTATTAATAGCCTTAAGGGATAGAAAGATGTGGAGAGACAATGTCCTGATGTCTCGTAACACATATAAGATTTTGATTATGAGATACTATTTTATCATTTCCCTCCAAACAAGGCGGGACTGTCACTCGTTCGCAAGGGGTAAGTATTGGCTACAAGGGTCATTGATAAAATGATGAAAGATCAATGGGATGCAATAAGATAGAACTTGACAACTGACGCTGTATTAAAAGTTTTGAATATCGTAGCTTTCAAGGAAGCAATTTAACAAAATGGAGTTCCATAGGGGGAAATGACGAGAAAAAACTGCTGAGGTAGAAGTGGTGGTTATATTTAACTATTTCACCACTAAAATGGTGGGACCTAGATGCCAATCTAGTAGCATCTTTAAATATACATGGACGGGGAAACATTGAAAAAAGCACATCAGAGCCGTTTCTATAAAAAAAAAAAAACAGAAAAAAGTACGTCACGTCGTTGAGGAAGTGACTGGAGTTAAGATACTAAATCTGTTTATTATACCATATGTACTAATACAGAGCAAAGTTTACTGGGCTAGCAGAAATCAAATTCTAACTTAGCCTGACGTGTTAGAAATCTAACTAACGCCTTTAGAAATTAAAAATAACCAATCTCTTTATCCAGCTGGCGCTGAAGACTTGGCTGCTAGCTAATCTAAGAGAAGGAAAACTTTGTATTTTAAACCACTCCCATATATTTTAAAATAATTTATTGCAGCTTACACATAATAGTTGTCGCTGTCAAGTACCATCTTCGCCCAAGCCTAGAAAAACCATCACTTTGCTTCTATGTCTCAACGTGTTTGGCTATGTAATCATTCTATTGTGCTTGTATATATGTACTAGCAGTATAGCTCGGCGTTGCTCGAGTGTAATGAAATCTTAAAAACTAATCTATGGTCCGGGAGCTCAGACTCTTTGGACGTTGGCACGAAAGGCTAAAATGCAATAGTTGTTTCCAGTTAAAGTGAAACCGTAGATTGAAAGAAAAATGGATGAATGTAAGTCAAATTTTGATTTCCTGGTATCGATATCAAACAAATTTTTTTCGTCGTAAACTGAATTTTGAAGGCTAACTAAGTCCTCTGAGTAAATGGTATCATGGCTGAGACTAAGAACTACAAATATACCTACTTAGAGCCAAACCCGAAGCAAAAACTAAAATAAAAGGGCTGAAAAAAATACAAACATACAGGCAGATAAACAGACACACACAAACATCTTTCCTTTTATTTATATATATTATCGATTTTTTGCACGATTGTAAGAACTGCAACCATGAAACTTCTGAATATAGTTTCTTATATTTTTGTCTATGAGTGTATGAAATTTGATTAAAATCGGAACACTCCTTCTATAACCCGATTTTTTCGATTATCGATTTTCGATATTTATCTGGGGTACCTCGACACAAAACCTAGCTAAGAACACTCGCAGACGCTTATAGTAGAACTGTGTAAAGTTTCAAGAAAATCGGTTCAGCCGTTTTAGAGTTTATAGGTAACGGACACACACACAGACACACATACACGCACACAAAGTACCATTTATAAATAAGTTTAGATTACTTGTCATCATAGGTATGTGTATGCGTGTGAATATGCGCATAATATTTCCGATGTTTTTGCCAAATCCATTCGTGTGCTTCGCTTTCCACTTGCCTGTCCATAAACATCTTCGCGCCTGTGTCAGGCAAGCAGTTAAAATAAAATGAAGCAAATCTTTTGTTTTTACTTGATTAAGGTAATAATCCGATCGTAAAAGATTCGAAACGCGATTTTAGAAAATATCTCTGTTGCCCTAATCAGCAGAAGCGCTAATTTTCGAAATTTCCTATTTTAATGCAACGTTCGATACAAGAAAAAGAAATGTGTAAACAGACGAATGAGGCATTAAAAATAATTCCTACAAGAAAGACGCTTAAAATGCTTTCAACGGAGATAATTACACGAAAACATTTAAAAATGCGTTTTTATTTTCGAGTGAAAATCATGACATTTATAGGTTTAGAACAAATTGTACCTCAAAATTTTCGTTTTACTTTTTCTTTTTTTTCAAGAAAACAGAAACATGATATTTACTGATTCAGTTTCCGAAATGCTAATTGTTAAATTTTCCCCACAAAAAAAATAAAAAAATAAAAAATAAAAATAAAAATGGTTTACTTCATGGAAAAAAATTCTCTTGCGTATTTTAACATTGATACTGTTCAGCACAAATCTTTTCGGTCAAGAAATGTTGTGATAACAAACAAAGTGTTCACCATCGTAAGGACGAGGGTGAGTAAACAGAAAGGGCAGAAAGTAAGGCAGTAAATAGAGGGGGTCACAGGGGGGTCACAGGGGGGTCACAGGGGGGACGTGTACTTGATGTTTGCGCGTTCTTTGTTTTTGATTTTGTCATCTGCACAGTATAGTAGGGTCAGTTGAACGAAATTTGTGTGAAACATAAAACCTTGATGCAATTCAGTCCGCCAGAAATCTAGAAACGGCTTGCTGTATTGAAAGATCAAAAATAATATTTCACCGTGTTTAGGTGTTAATGTGAAGACAATGTAAAGAATTCGGGAAGAGTTGGATGAGCCTAATGGTGATTATGAAGGTATTAGAAGTGATAACTTGTGATAGTGACGTTATGTTTCCATACATTTTTTTACAGGGCCTCAGACTCTACACCAAGTGCCTTAATGATGTTCTGATACCCTGCATCAAGAGGGTATCTTCTGGAAGGTTCAATGTCGAGAACCGTGCCCCACAACATGGAGGACCCAGTTATGGCCCTCAAACAATTTCTGCGACCACATCATCTGTTGCATCTGGCCACCAACTCATCAGGCTGTGACCTCCTTGATTTTGACGTGTGGTGAGCAATTGAGCGAGAAACAAAGAAAACTCTTTTACAACACAATATACTAACCGAATGCAAGAATTATGGCAGCAAATTAAACAAGTAAACCGTCCAGAAGAGACGCGAAAAATTCCTTTGAGTATTTGAGTCCCTGAAGAAGAGATTTGACTATTATTTGAAGCACAGTCAAAAAAAGCAAATCTAATATTTAAAGCCCGGCCAAAAAAAGCGTAGCTATTATTTGATGTCGTTCTGAAGACTCAAAGCTATCTATTATTTGAGATCATTCCGAAGAGGTGTGTATAATATTTGAGGCATTGCCAAAGAGGCACAGCTAATATTTGAAACCCTGCCGAAGAGGTGAAGCTAATATATGAGGCACTGCCGAAAAGAAAATTATTATTCGAGGTAGTGCCAAAGACACAAACCTATCGAAGTGACCTAGCCACCATTTAAGGTCACGCCGATTAGGCAAGTCTAGCATTTGAGGCTCAGCGGAAGAGACATAACTATTATTCGAGGCCCTGCCAAAGATACAAATCTAGTATTTGAGAGGCTGCCTAAGACACATGGCTTCTATTCCAAACCCTGCCAAAGATACAAATCTAGTATTTGAGAGGCTGCCTAAGACACATGGCTATTATCCGAGGCCTTGTCCTGCCGAAGGGACATGTAATGTATTTGAATCCTTACAGAAGAAACAAAGCTAACATTTGAGGACCTGAAAAAAAGACAGATATATTATTCAAGCTCTGCTGAAGAGGTAAATCAAGTATGTGAGGCCTGCCGAAGAGACATGGCTATTATTTGAAGACCTTCTTCCAAAGAAGCAAACCTAGTATTTTCATCCCTGCAATATTCAAGGCCCTGCCGAAGAGGCAAATCTAGTATTGGAAGCGCTGCCAAAGAGGCGTATCTAATCATTAATAGCCTTTCAAAACCTATTTTTGAGACTCTGGTGAAGAGGCAAATTATTATTTGCCTTGCTT
>JBBBDQ010001953.1:50000-289811 GCA_037127315.1 Ascarosepion bandense
TATGTCGAAGTTAATCTATTTTCTAATGGATTGCAACATTGCGTATGGTTTGGTATATATATATATATAACTGTTTTGCTGTATCACAGCTTATCTGCACGGTTACATTCCGATTGCTTTTAACCCAGTATTGAAACCCGGCCGAATTGGCGTCAGTCGGCGATTGTAACTCTGGGCTATGGGCGATATATATATATATATATATATATATATATATATTTCTTTTTATATATATACATGTATATATATCGCCCATATATATATATATATATATATATATATATATATATATATATATATGTATATGTATATATATCCTCCGTATATATATATATATATATATATATATATATATATATATATATATATAAATTACGGAAATTTCCGAAGAATAAGGAAACTGGTTATAAACAACCTACAATTGTGAATGATTTCTTTTAACATTGTATTTGCTCGATACTCGTATTTAAGTAGATATTCTCCTAATTAGAAATACATATATATGAGAATAAATTCTTATTTGTTAAAACAAGAAGAAGAAGACGAAACCGAATCGTTTATCAAGAAAGAAAGAATGATAGCAGCGCAGAGAAGATAACATACGGATGAAGAGATAGTGAAGAGAAGAAACCGCAGAATTATTTGTGTGCCGAAAATACGACGCTCATTTGAAGAAAAAATAAGGAAGATTACGGATATTACCGAAATATTTGCATGCTGAAAATACAACATTCAACTGAAAGAAAAATAAAGAAAGTCACAGCTAAACACATTTCAGGTGGGCCGTGATTGAACCCGAAGTTGTTTGAAGAAAGAGAAAGAAAGAAAAAGAAAAGACAGTAAAACAAAAGAGAAGAAACTGACATAAAGGTAAGTTATTATATTCTTAGGCCCGTGTTAGAAAATACATACACTTTCACGAATATTATGTTACCACAAACACCATACCATATGTACCAATAATAATCTAACATGATTCTCCCATTTTTATTTTGTGTTAATCTCCTGCATTCGTATTCGCCTGTATTCGTTCATATTTGTTAATATTTGTCGTAAATTGTTATTTCGACTAAGTTAGGTATCCGAACATAAGATTTGAGGTTCAGGTCATTGGACATTCTTATTCATACTTCTATTTATTTTAATTTTAATATTTTGTTACTTATTATAATCTTATATCAAAAATCATTCCGACTTGTTGTTCATCCTTGAATTGTTGGTCAGCGCATGTGAAGCAGACCTGAGAAGATTACAGCTCGATTATATCAATCGAACAGTGATCTTATTTTCTTATCTTTGTTTATCATTGTCCATTTTTCATGATCTTGGAGAGATAACTCGTATCTGTCCATCGATGTAGAAATGTGAATATCCCCGAATCGACGTATCATCATCTAAATGGTTATTGTCGCAGTAGGCATATGACAAATGGGGTACTCATCCGGGAGTTATATCTAATGCTTCTTAAACAAGTGGGGGCTCGTGTTGTAAATCATTTTAACGCTTCTTAAGCTAAGATAACACTATCGATGACCACAACAAGGTGAACAAGTAAAATATGGGAAGAAATGAAGAACGTGGAAAAATTCATGAAAGAGCCCACCCCGGGTAAACTAAGACAACCAAAGAAAGACGAAGTATACAAAATCAGGGAAAGGCTGGAATTAAGTGTTAGAAAATCTACGAGAAAGATGGAGATAATAAGAATAACAACAGAACACATGGTGGATTATAATGAATTCGAAGAAGAGGCCTTTGAAGAATTACCAAAGGAGGAAGCAAGATTGTCGAACGCCCGAGTGGAGCTTGAGATGGCAAGAATCTAAACTTATTTATAAATGGAACTTTGTCTGTCTGTGTACGTGTGTGTCCGTTACCTATAGACTCCGAAAAGGCTGAACCGATTTTCTTGAAAATTTACACAGCTGTACTATAAGCGTCTTTATTGTACAAAGGATTTTATACGAATCCTTTGTACAATAAAGACGGAAGCTGATGATGGTTCGCCTGAAATGGGCCCAGACTTCCGATTTACCATTATATAACGTGCCTGCCTTACTTTTTCTTTTATATATATATATATATATATATATATATATATAGATAGATAAATTTATGAGTAAAATATTTATTTAAAATGTAATATCTCTTATATGACAAGGTTTCTTTACAGCTTCCGATTTACCATTATATAACGTGTTTGCCTTAATTTTTCTTATATATATATATATATATATATATATATATATATATATATATATGTGTGTGTATATATATAGATTTATGAGTAAAATATTTATTTATAATGTAATATCTCTTAAGGACATATATGACAATGTTTCTTTACAGCTTCATTTTAATTTTAATATCAATTAATTACCATGGCTTCTTGAAAAAGATAATAGGAAAATCCTATTGATTTCCTTAAATGCACATCTACCATGCTAGGTGCCAACCAAAGCTTGACTGTTGAGTTTACGTTTCAAATTAATCTATAACAATTAGGAGAAACATTTTTCATACCTTTTCCAAGGGCATTAGTACGGACTGAATGTAACAGATTAAGCCAGAATTGGAACTAGCCCCAAAGTGTCATATATTATGATCTGGTAAGTATACAGCTACGTTCATATCTATCTACGTTCATATACCTACCATGAAAAACATAAATAAGAGTAAAATAATTAAGTTATCTTATAAGTAAATATATTTTTTCTTACATCTATCATTAGATTAACATTCGAGACTCGCGGGAGCCTGTCATAAATGATGGTGGCGGTAAACACAAAATAGGTATCTCGCTGATTACAACAGTTTTCCTTTGCTAAATGTGAATGGTGCTGATTCCAGACGGTGCCAGACGATCTATTGTGAATTTGCGTTCAGTTCAAAATTAATTTTTTATTCTGAAATCTCTTGATTTAGTAAAAGATCATCAGCGCAAAAGGTTTAGTTAAAACATGTGCGAAATCAATTTGTTGAAACAAACAAGCAAACAAACAAACAAACAAATAATTAAATACTTTCAAAAGGCTAAAAATTAATTAGTGTATTTAGGTGAGGGCCACATTTTTTAATGTCCTCAAAGCTATGCGGGGATTTTAGAAATGACAGATGTTTGTTTTTATATATTATTAAAAATTTCATTTTCTCTTGGGATAGAAAATTTTAATTGGAACACCTGTAAATTTCGCATTCGAAATTTCAATTACAAAGAGAATTTCATAACGAAATTCCAGAATAAAATCTCATCATACCAGTTGAATATTGACAGCTAAAAATATTTTGGAGAATTATTGTTATACTAGCAGTATAGTCCGGCGTTGCTCAGGTGTAATGAAAGCTAAAACTAAGCCATGATCCTGGAGCTCAGACACAGCCTAAAGAATATTTGAAATAATAAAATAATTGCGACAATTTACCAATCGCACCTAATTATATATATATATATATATATATATATATATATATATATATATATGTACTAGCAGTATAGCCCGGCATTGCTCGGGTGTAATGAAAGCTTTAAAACTAATCCATGGTCTTGAGCTCAGACTCTTTGGACGTTGGCACGAAAGACTAAAAAGCAATAGGTATTTTTCCAGTTAAAGCGAAACCGTAGACTGAAAGAAAAATGAATGGATGTAAGTTAAATTTTGATTTCCTGGTATCGATATCAAATACGTTTTTTTGGTCGTAAACTGAATTTTGAAGGCTAAATAAGTTCTCTGAGTAAATCGTATCATGGCTGAGATTGCAACTACAATTATACCTACTTAGAGCAAAACCCGAAGCAAAAACTAAAATAAAGGGGATGAAAAAATACAGACATACAGGCAGATAAACAGACACACACACAAACATCTTGCCTTATATATATATATATATATATATATATATATATATATATATATATATATATATATAATATTGATTTTCTTTGTCTATGAGTGTATCAAATTTGATTAAAATCGGACCATTCCTTCTATAACACGATTTTTTCAATTATCGATTTTTGACACTCGCAGATGCTTATACTACAACTGTGTAAATTTTCAAGAAAATCGGTTCAGCCGTTTCTGAGTCTATAGGTAACGGACACATACACACACACACACACACACACACACGTACACATACAGAGACAAAATTCAATTTAGAAATAAGTTTAGATTAAAACGAAGATATTTAATGATAATAATGACAATACCTCATTTTATTAACAGGTTTTTAATTTAAGAAGTCATTATACTTGCCTCGTGTCAGTGTCAGTCCCATATGGTCAGGTCTGAATATATAATCTCTTTGGTCTGTGCGTTTACAATATGATTAGATCAGAGTGTAACGCTTCATAAATGATAATCAAAACGAAAATGTAACGAGTTATACAATAATTGAACAGATAACCGCCTCTCATTTCAGTTAAATGCCATACGTGATACAGGCTTGGGCGATCATGTCTCTTTCGAGACATGACTGACTGGGCAGAAGATTATCCGCAGTAGGTTGCCATTGCTTTCTGCAGTAGACTGGTTGCCGACCAAGGCTATAGAACCCAATCTGTCCTGTTATTTAACCCATAACTGGAAGGAATAATCGGATTAATACCTTTCCCAAGGGTATTTTCGCGTAAGTGAATGCAATGAATTCGGCTGGTATTCGAACTCGGCTCCCCGATTTCTCATTCCGAGCCGATATCCAATGCACCACAACGCACATTTTAACCACCGCAAAAGAACCTTTTCTGACTGACATCAAAATGGCAAACTATATTCTTCACAAAAGCAACACATTGCGCCTTCTCAGCTTCATATTTTTTCCACTGATTCAAAAGTAAAGCGATGGGATCGAATCAATAGCCGCATCTATTCCGAGGAATGTTGGGTCACTGTGTCGTACCAGAGCGTTTTTCTCGTCAGAATCAATCTTGCACATTTACAAGTCAACCATTCGACCGTGCATTGAATACCGCTGCCATATCAGGTCTGTTGCTTCTACTGTCTATCCCAGGATTCTTATCAAAATCCAAAGAAGGATCTGCAATATAATCGATCCTTATCTGGCATCTCGGCTCCAGCCAATTTATCACCATCTGACGTAGCTTCTCTATGCCTTTTCTACAAATATTTTCATGGTAATTGCTCTGGTGCTCATGAAAACTAAATGAAAACGTAATTTTTACTTCAGTAGTGTCTTTTCTAGCACTTCTCACCTGTCGAAATCGTTTTTATTTACTTGCTTCCAGGATAAAGGCAATCGTTTAGAATTTGAATGCATCATCAATCGCCATCTTATGTCTTCTCGAATACCGCCCATCTTTTCTTCAATCTTCCCTTTCGCTTTCACTACTTTTAAACCCGCTGCGTACTAGTAGCAGTTCCGTCTTCTTCTTTGTGCCGTGCCTCTTCAGGACATAGGCACTCATCTTCCTATCTCTAGCACGCTTTCTCCAGTTATCCCAATCAAACCCCGTTCTGCCATCCACTTGCCCAAGCCCGTCAATAATGTTATGCGCTGCTTTTCCCTGTCTCTCTTTTCATCTATCTGACCTGTGAGTATCTGATTCTCCGAGCCCTCCTTCCTCATTACATTTCTCGTTAACTTTATCTGAATTTTCCGGATGGTAAATATTAGTTTATTTTTTGTTTCCAGTCTTTCAAAAACCTCACTTGCTAGCTCCAGGGTATCCTCAGCATCCTAATGTAGAATGTACTTTGTGCGTCGTAGTGCAGTCTCGGAACGAAAAATGGGAGAGCCGATGTCGAATTCTCAGTTGAATTCGTTGCATTCACTTACGCAAAAACATCCATAGGAAAAGTATTAATTGGTCGCTTCTCTCCCCAGTCATGGGTTAAATAGCAAGACAGACTTGATTCTACAGCTTTCGTTGGCAACCGGTCTACCGCAGAAATTAATGGCAACCTACTTCGAGAAAAATCTTTATGTCTAGTCAGTCATGTTTCTTTCGAGACATGATTACCCAAGCGTGTATCACGTATGGCACATAACTGACTGATTTCCGCCTTGCTCGGGATTAAACAATTTAAAAAAAATGATATCTTCATTTTGCTTGTTTTAGTCACAAGATTTGTTTATTTACGGCATGTATCTTCAGTTGAGTGACGCATTGAACTTCATATTTCGAACGAAGACCTTGGTTCAACTGACGGTAATCACTTACTCGTAAGTGTCTGTTCAGGCGATGCAATAATCTAAATCACTTGTCACGACGGTCTAGCTTTTGACTACTGAACCCAAGAATATGAATCCTTGATGCAAGAACTGAATTAATAATCATTAAGTAACGAGATACACATAACATACATTTGCATCCATTAAGCCACTGATTTCCAGAACACTCTGATTGTAGAATGTGCGGGTTGTAATAAAGCTTTTCTGCAGCTATGCTCGAAGTATAGAGTTCATTTGATTCTCTTCCATTAGAAATGAAAGAGAATGAACATATGCGCTCTCAAACCTATTTCTTTTTCTTCTATGTGCTCTGTCCATTCAGGACGTAGGCGATCATTGTTCTCCACGTCTCCCTATCCCTTGTGGCTCTTAGTATGTTGGTTCCTATTACTTCTGTCAACCCCCGTTCCGACATCCACCTGATCAGGCCCTGCAAATATATTATCCGTTGCCTTCCTCTGTCTCACTTTCCTTCTATCTGGCAGTCAGTATCAGGTTCTCCAGGCTCTCTTTCCTCATTGTGTGTCCTAGGAACTTCAGTTGTCTCTTCCTGATGCTCAGCATTAATTTCCTTTTTGTTGCCATTCTTTCCAACACCTCATCGTTGCTTGCATTCTCAATCCACGATATCCGCAGCATCCTTCTGTAGAACCACATTTCCGCTGCTTCTAATTTTGTCCTCATTTTCGATGATTTTGTCCAGCATTCACTGCCGTATTGAAAAAATGACATTACATTGCAATCCAGCACTCTTTTCTTTGTTTCTAGTGAGATTTTTCTGTGTGTTAGTACTTTACTCAGCTTCTGGAACGCGTCCTTTGCCATGCCAATTCGCCTTCGGAAACCTACATATGAATTAAATAAGGTAGCCTGAAATCTGTTATCTAAAATAGTAGTCAGTCAGTGGGGAAATCCGTGGAGGATTCGACGAAAAATGATTCTGTTAACTTTTGGGAATTGAGTGAATTAAGAACAAAGACTGGATAATACTCTTGTCCTAAAGTAATATTCGAGTTAATAAAACTAGCCTAGACATCTAAAAAATAAACGTTTTATCAGATTAATGATGCAACGTTCCTACAATTGTTCCTATTAGGCATGAGAATCGTGTAAATCAATGTAAGAATTGTTGAAGTTGCATAAAACATGGTATTTGGTGTCATAATGCTCTGTGCATAAAATAATATCGCAGATTTAATTATTATATATTGTTTTAGTGCATTGTGGCGGAGAGGAACAAGAAATCGGAGACCCGAGTTCGAATTTCAGCTGATTAATTGCATTCACTTCCGCACAAATATCCTTGGGAAAGGCATGAATACAACTCTTCTTCTTTCATCCATAGGTTAAATAGCAAGACAGACGGGGTTCCATAGCTTTGGATGGCAACCAATATACCGCAGAAAGTAACCGAGTACGGGAAAATCTTCCACACAGTCAGTCATGATTCTTTCGAGACATGATCACCCAAGCGTTTATCACGTTTGGCAATTAACATATATATATATGATATATATATGATTGATTAAAAAAGAGACAAGCGGAAAATTTTATTTTGTTTTAACTGACTAACATTGCAGGCTAAAAATACGAAATTAATTTATTTCAAAATAAATTATCTACAAACAAAAAATATCAGTTATTTGAAAATATAACTCCCATTATTATTTATTCGGTCAACTGAAAAATTTTGACAAAATGTACAAAACGCCTCGTTTAATATCTTAGAATGTTTACGCACACACGCACCTATCTATCTATCTATCTATCTATCTATCTATCTATCTATCTATGTGTGCGTGTGTGTGTATGTGGAGTGGCCCTTTTTAAAATTCTATAGATATTACAGTGATTCCAGCCAGAAGGATATGGACTGGTTCACTGATCTTTTCAATACATATACTACACAAACGATACTACACACAAGTAGAAATCTTGGTGTTTAAGTAAATATAATTTATTTATTTTTGACAGGTACTATGCTAACAAATTTTAATTTAGTATTTTGTGTAGTCATCCCTTGAGATATACGCTTCATGTATTTGTCTCCCTGTGCTAGAATTTGGCTCAGGCAAATTTAAGACGGAGAGGATACAGTTGTCTCCACTGCAGGGCACAGGACCCCGACATATATTTCGGCGTATTTCTAATTATTTTATGAATATAACAGTTTTTAGTTTATTTGATTTTTTTAGAAAGCATTAAATTGATTAGCTATAAATAGGTAAATAGAATTAAATATTAAATTTTTGCTAAAATAAGTTTTAAATAGATGGAGTTAATCGATACGTAAATGGGATAGAATTTGATTGTTTCAAGTCTGCATAAAAATATTCTTCTTCTTCTTCTTCTTCTTCTTCTTCTTCTTCTTCTTCTTCTATGTGCCTTGTTCTTTCAGGACATAGGCGATCATGGCCTTCCACGTTTCCCTATCCCTGGTGGCTCTGAGCACGCCTTCTCCTGTTACACCATGCGGTCCTTGTTCCCTCATCTACCTGATTAAGTCCTTCAAATATGTTATCCGCTGCTTTCCCCTGTCTCTTTTCCCCTCTGTCTGGCCTGTTAGTATCAGATTCTCCTTCCACATTGCGTGTACCAGGAACTTTAGCTGTCTCTTCCTGATGCACAGTATTAATTTCCTTTTTGTTTCCATCATTTCCAAGACCTGAACATTGCTCACAAGCTCGATCCATGATATTCGCAGCATTCTTCTGTAGAACCACATTTCAGTTGCTTCAAATCTTTCCTTCATCTTTGATGGTATTGTCCAGCATACACTGCCAGATTGAAGGACGGACAGCATGTAGCAATCCAGTATTCTCTTCCTAGTTTCTAGCAAAATTGTCCTGTTTCTTTATACTTTACTCAACTTCTGGAATGCTTCATTCACCATACCAAATATCCTTCGGATCTGGGTGTCGCACTTTCCTTCTTCTATTATAACGCTTCCCAGGAAATATTACCAGACCAATAAGTTAATTTTTGCTACTGAATAACAGTCACTTCTATTGTTTCCAGAACAGAAAAATAATGGCTGAGATAGTTTAGTGTTTCCCAGTCGTAAAAATACGTGTGTTCAAACGAAGAGAATTGCGAATGTTGAATATCTTGGTAAGCATGACATCACCACTTGAAAGATTGGTGTAACATCATTTTTTCTAATATTCTGTCTTCTGTTTATTTTTTTTTACTTTTTATTTTTTTTTAATCGTATCGCAAGGCGGTAATGCCACTGATGTGCAGGGGGCTGCATAAGAGTAAAAAGATTAAGTAAAAGAGAGTAAAAAAGAAGACGAACCAGTTAGAAAGGAGCAAGAGAAGGATGGGAATACAGGTGTGTTGACAGTTGCAAAGGTGGAGAGAAAGGGAAGGTTATACGGGGGTGGGGAGAGAGCTAGAGTCCAGTGGTTAATAGATGAGTATTGACATTGCATTTAAATTTCTGGAGGTTGTAGCCGTCAGGAAGGCAAGAATATGGAAGCGAGTTCCACAGGCGGGAAGTGCGAGAGAAGAAGCTGAAGGAGTAGAATTGTCGTCTGCATTTGGTTAATCTAACTGTGAATTGGTTGAGCCAGTTGCAAATCTGTTGAGGAGGCACCAGTGATTTAAGTTCGTTGGAGCAGATGCCATGAAAGTATTTATAGAACAAAGGGAGGCCACATCTCGTCGGTGGGGAAGTGGCTGTAGTCGAGCCGCCAAGTCGGTACCTATCACATTACTGATTATTATAGAAAAAGAATATTTAAATAAGTAAAGTGCAGTGCAAGATATCTGGATGGGGGGCCCTGGCAGGGATTAAAACATTAATAGAATTTATAAATCGAAGAAGCATTTTTATTTGTTAAAGATACCAGTAAAAACGTCTTACATATACGCACTAAACTTCTTTACGCCATTTTTTTCTGGTTGGTTTTATCCTAATTAACTTCAGTAAGGCAAAACCTCTTGCACAGAGATCTTGAATATTTATGACAACCACTGATTTCAATTTACAAATAATAGGGCTGACTGATCAGGTATATTTGTATGGCTTCATCAATTCCAGAGCCAATTTATTTATACTGCAACGATATTAAACAGCCCATTGTTCTAGTTACCGAAAGAGAACGTATAGCGCCATCTGATCAGCGATTGATGCACCTTACTTTGAATATCTAATGTAACTCAAGATTACCCCCATACATCACATAGAACTCATATATACTAACGAAAAAGACACTAGAAAAATCACTACTTTGTATACCACTCCAGAAAATGCCTAACTATATCCGTCTTGTTTTTATTTAAAGAGCAAGATCTGAACAAAAGTTAAACCTTGCTAGCATACCAAGGCTGGCGCTGTCCAATCTTTTCTTACCAAATTTGACAGAGTTAAGATGAATTTATGTGGCGTTGTAGGCTCTTATTTACCAACCTTTTTCTCAGGATGCAAGGTTACAAGCCTCTTTCTAATCCACTGCTATTTCGATGTTAAATATTCTGAGGGCGGACATTAATTCCACGAATTCGAATGTTTACGCTTAAGAATCGCATTCCCTTCGAATTCAGCTAAAACGAAAGTTATATCTTAAAATATTCTTCCTAAGAGCCGCTACCTTAAAGAAAAAAATCCTTCGGGGATGCTTTCCCGATTGCTACAATATTAACCGTTTACGTCTAGAGTCTATCTATCGTATGTACCCTCATTATCCATACAATAGAGACAATTTTTTATTAATTTCATGCCAACTTAGGCAGTACTGCCACTGGTGCGCAGGGGGATACAGAAAAGGAAGAGGAACCGGTTACAGGGGGTGTCAGGTAATGGGCAAGTGAAGAATCGAAACGCTGGTGTGAAGAGAGTTACGTGAAATTAGAGTGAAAAAGGGGAACAAAAACAAGATTCAGGGGTGTTGTAGAAAGGATAAGTGAAATATGTGAATCATGGGGATAAGAGATGGCAACTGAGGTTGCATTTAAACTCTTCGAGATTGTAGCTATCAGAAAAGCGAGTATATGTAAGAAAATTACACAAGCGGGAAGCGCGGAAAAAAAAGCTCTAGAGTAAAAGTGCAGTCTGCATTATATAAAAGTTTGCTCGAGCAAATTCTTGTAGTGCGGGCACTAGGGTGCTAAGCGCGTCGGAGAAGTCATGAAAATATTTGTAGAAGTGACAGAGAAACTACATCCCGTCGGTGAGAAAGTGGCTGGGATGGAGCTGCCAGGTCGGGTTCGGATACATTGCAAATTCTCCTCTGGAGCCTATCGAGAACCCCAAGATGAATAGCAGAGACTCCTCATCAGATATGACAACTGTATTAAATGCATAGGCGGATGGTTGATTTGTATATAAGCAAAATAGACTCAGGTGAGAAAAACTCCCTGGTTCGACACAGTGACTCAAACTTCCTAGCAGTAGATTTAGCTATTAATTCAATGTTTTTCTACTTGAGGTCGGTTGAGAGAGTGAGGCCGAGGAGGCTCAGTGTATTGTTTTCGGGGAAAGCAGCTGGATCCATGTTAATGGGAGATGTCATTGACGCCTTTCCCCGATTGAAATCGACTAAGATTTGCTGCGCGACCACACGCCGGCGCGATCAGACGCGGGTTAGACGCACAGCCGTGGTCAGCAAGCAAAGAGAACGTCAGGTGAATATTGTTTTCAAGTTTTTGTAAAAATTTAAAAAATGGAATTCGAAATTAAATACAAACTGTCTGTTTTTCCGATAGAACACCTCACCAAAATCCAACGGAGAATCGGTAATATGATCTATTCCGACTTGGCAGTTCAGATAAAAGTCACTTTATCACCGGCGCAATGTGGCTTCCCTGTGTCGCTTCTACAAATACTTTCACAGCTTCTGCTCCAATGAACTTAGCTCACTGGTGCTCCCTATATATGAATTTACTCGAGCCACAAGATTAGCAATAGTTATCTCCTCTCTCACTAACCTGCATTCTCTCTCTCATGCTCTTTTCTCCGTCCACTCCACTCTCACCAGTCTTCTCATCCTTCTCTTACCCACTTCCTGACACCCCCTATAACTGTCACTCAAACCTTTCCTCTTATGAAACCCCCTGCAGTAAAATGCCTTGCTTGGAGCGATATATTTTTTTAATCATATCACCCAAAGCAAGGCGGTAACGCCACTGATGCGCAGGGGGTTACGTAAGAGTAAGAAGATTGGAAAAGAGAAAACCGGAAACCACATCCTAAACAGAGAACAAGGGATGAGCCTCTTCACCTGTTCAATAGACGTGGGTGGAGTGTGAACCGGGCGATAGTTTAGTCTATCTATTCCAACTGAAAAAAAGAGAAAGAAAAGAGTGAAAAGATTGCAAAAGAGAAAGCCAGAAACCACATCCTAAACAGGGAACAAGGGATGAGCCTCTTCACCTCTTCAATAGACGTGGGTGGAGTGTGAACCGGGCGATAGTTTAGTCTATCTACTCTAACTGAAAAAGAAAGAGAAAGAAAAGAGTGAAAAGATTGGAAAAGAGAAAGCCGGAAACCACATCCCAAACAGGGAACAAGGGATGAGACTCTTCACCTGTTCAATAGACGTGGGTGGAGTGTGAACCGGGCGATAGTTTAGTCTATCTACTCCAGTTGTTTAGTCTATCTACTCCAATTGTTTAGTCTATCAACTCCAATGATTATAAAAAAACATAATTATTCCTCGGTATTTTCATATAGCAAAAAATAAGTGTATTTTGCATCTGAGGGGAAAAATAAAATGACCTGGAATCTTTAGGATAGAATAATCTGAAGAAAGTTGAGATTTAACAGGAGATAACAGTCTTTATCTTATTCGTTCTAATTTCGTTCCGGACTAATCTCTTCGACGTTTAACTACGTAATCAGCTTGGTTTGTAATCTCTGATTAGCTGAAAATTTAGAAATGTCACTAAGTTGTATTGCCGGTCGACTGAAAGAAATGAAAAACCCGTGTTTTGATAAAACTGCAGCGAAATTAGGGTCAGTATAAAAAATGGCTTCTCTAGCAAATAAAAAGAAGTAAATGATTTAAGCTTAAAATGTTTTATTAAATAGGAACATTTTAGATTTTACGTAAAAACAAATCGAACAATAAATAAATAAATAAATTAATAAATAGTTATCTCAACCGATGTTGTGATGTTAATTGTCAGCCGATATGTTGTTAAAGGAATCATCTGAAAGATGTTACAGAAATTGCTTTCACATATATTGTCTTGACAAAAAATATCAGCTGAGTGAAAGTAGACCTCACAAGAATATGTCAAACTATCTTGACAAAGAGGGTCAGCTGAAGGGGTGTGGAGTGGATTTGATGGATAATCTTTAAGATAAGAGCTGGTAGAACAAAGAGGGCTATCTATAAGACAGGGAAGCCTAGTAGTGGAAGATAGAGACCGTTCGATCGCCACACGAAAAGAATTCACTTACATCTGTTTGATGGTTCGATCCCTCACCTCGTCTGACTAGGCTTCAGCAAAAGTTTAAAATTTGCACAATTTTGCAATTTCTTCTAACAGTTTTATTTCGTGGGTAACAATCTGGCTAAAATGTTCAACTGAAAGAAGTAAGATGATGTCTGGTCTGAACTACAACTTTCTATCTAACCACTTGAAAAAATATGATTAAATAAGGAAACAATATTTTCGAAGGTCTCCTTAGACAGGCCGATAATTTTCAGTACAGCACTTAAGATAAAAAAGCAGTCCTTGTTCCCTGTTTAGGATGTGGTTTCCGGCTTTCTCTTTTCTCTTTTCCAATCTTTTCACTTTTCTACTTTTTATATTTTTATTATTATTTATTTATTTTTTCTCAATTGGAGTAGATAGACTAAACTATCGCCCGGTTTGACACTCCACCCACGTCTATTGAACAGGTGTAAAGGCTCACTCCTTGTTCCCTGTTTAGGATGTGGTTTCCGGCTTTCTCTTTTCAATCTTTTTACTCTTTTCTTTTTTTTTCAATTGGAGTAGATAGACTAAACTATCGCTCGGCTTGACACTCCATCCGCGTCTATTGAACAGGTGTAGAGGCTCACTCCTTGTTCCCTGTTTAGGATGTGGTTTCCGGCTTTCTCTTTTCCAATCTTTTCACTCTTACGTAGCCCCGTGCACATCAGTGGCGTTACCGCCTTGCTCGGGGTGATACGATAAAAACAAATAGACGAAACAGATATTTTAAATGAATTCTAATTATGTCTTGATATTACTTACTTCATTTTATTTACGTTTCTCATAGATTTTTTTATCGTTGTTACAATTTTGGTGTTTGTTTCTATTCTTAAAAAAATTAATTAATAACCGGATACTAGACTCATTGGAGTTTTTCAATCGAGACTGTAAAATCCGAAAAGAAATTCATGTAACTAGAATTAACAAAGATCTCTTTTATTATCTGAGCAGAATTAAATGGGAAGGAAAACAATGGATATGTATATGTTTAATAGAGGTATTATTTTCATAGATAGGTGTGTCCAAATTCTCTATGAATAATTTTCTAAGATTTATTTTTCAGGAGAGCTTTTCGACCAATGTTTTGGTATAATTGATAGACATGTCTAAAGTCAATTAGGTTTAGAGCATTTGAATGCTTTCTTCTATTTTATCTTGCATTCGACGTCAAATGATTTCTATTGGAGACAAAAACGGGTTCTCAGACGCCACTTACACTCCTGTATTTGAATCCTATGAGCAAGAAAAGAAGAAAAAGAAAGAGCATGATGTTGTCGCCCACTTTTCTTGGGCAATGATATCTAGTGGTCATTGGCAGAAGTACAGATGTCCGTTTGCGGACAAGGAGGGTAATGCACTTCTCAGATTACATTTATTCCTTAAAAAATGTTTGAGAAAATTTTCCTTGTCAGTTACTTAAGTATCAAGAGTGATAGACATTTGGGTGATCATGCCTAGAAACAGATATGACTGACTGGAAAAAAAAAACTTTCCCACTGCAGGTTGCCATTACTTGCTGCAGTAGACTGGTCAACAACCATGGTTACAAAAGCCAATCTATCCTGTTATTTAATCCATAACAGGAAGAAAGAGACGTCTTAATACATTTCCCCAAGGATATTTGCGCGGAATAAAGATGCAATGAATTCAAATAGAATTCGAACTCAGCTCTTGGATTTATCGTTCCGAGTTGTTTTATACTGCGTCAAAACGCACCTGTTTATGGAGGACCAAATTCTAAAAACGATTTAGTCTTCAAGGTACTATTACCACCATTATCTCCATTTAAATGCGTTTGCTGTTACTTATCAATTATTTTATAGTACCACATATTTACAATTTTTTTTATTTTTTATTTTATTTTTCTCAATTTCTTCAGCCTTCCGAGAGGTTTTGTCACATCCAGTGTTTTTTATGCTTCGTTTCGTAATATTTGTGATATATTTTCATTAAGAAGACCAAAACGTAATCATAAAGCAAATTTCAAGGTATCATCTTGGGTAGAGAACGTAGAGGAAGGATTGTAAAATCCCATCTATTCCCTCTTACACTTTAAGTAATATCTTAATTTGTGTCTTAAATACGTTTCGATTAGGCCTATCGTCTTTATTCTAGAAAAAGTAAAGTATAATTTCATGTTCTATTCGCCATTATCTTTGTCACTTATTCGGAAGGCATTTTTGAAAACGTTTTCTACGAAGATTTTGAACCTGAAAATATATTTTCAGTGATAGCGTTTTGAAGTAATGAAGAAATTTAGCGATAAAATAGCAAATTCAGGTGACTATGACCAATGGCCAGAATAAACGGACCTAATTCAAAATTGGTTTACTGTTTTATTCTTTCTGTGTTCTGGCTTCCGTTGTAATTAATTTGGATATATTTCCTACTGTAGAGCGCAGGGTGCATTTCCACTTAATTTTTACGGACTGGTTGCAGCTGTTGGACTTTTAAATGTGCGTTTATAGTTTCCATGTAATTTAATATATACAGAGTGGTCCAAAAGTAGGTTAAATAGGTTTATGTATCGGTTATAATATTACAATGTTGTTCATTGTTGTCCACAAGATGGGGTCCCTACACATTATTCAAGAGCACTTCGTGAGTAGTTTGATGAAAACGTTTCCTGAGAAACTGATTGGCCAAATTGGTCTAATTGATTGGCCAGCATGTTCATCTGACTTGATCCCAATGGATTTCTTCTTTTGAGGAATAGTCAAGGACAAAGTCTATTGTCAAAAACAAGGAAGTGTTAGTGATTTTAAACATCAGATAAGAGATGCATTTCAAGAAACTAATACACAAAGGGAATTGCGCAAAATGTTTGTCGAATTGTAAGGGATCAACTTCAAAGCTGTATAAATTGTGATAGACAACAGTTTTGATAAAATTAAAGCGGTTTTGCATTATTACACACAATAAAATTTCTTTCTCAATCTAATAATTGTATTAGAAAATATAATTGCATGCGCAATCACAAAATTAAAGTATTCATTTATTTTCCACCTACTTTTAGAACATTCCGTGTATGAACGAATATATACACCGAAGATCCCACTACGTGATACACGCTTGGGCGATCACGTCTCGAAAAAGACATGACTGACTGGGCAGAAGATGATCACGCAGTAGGTTGTCATTATTTTCTGCGTTAAACTGGTTGCTAGCCAAGACTATAGAACCCAATCTGTCCTGCCATTTAACTCAGCTGAAGGGAGAAGAGATGAATTATATTACATTATTATATTAATTATAATTAGTGGGGGATCAGTTTATTACTTCATAACAATATAAAACTGATCTCTCAATTTATGTCCAGTAGAAGCCTTAGCCTTTCCAACTATTATATTTAGTCAGTAAGTCAAGTGCCATACGTGATACACGCTTTTGGCGATCATGTCTTGTACAAGACATGACTGACTGGCCAGAATATTATTCCGCAGTAGGTTGCCATTTTCTGCGGTAGACTGATTGCCAGCCAAGGCTATAGAACTGAATCTGCCCTGTTATTTAACCCATAACTGGAGGGATAAGACGGATTAATACCTTTGCCAAGGGTATTTGCGCGTAAATTATTGCAATGAATTCAACTGGAATTCGAACTCTGCACCCCGATTTCTTGTTGCGAGTCGAAATACACTACACCACATTGCACGTCGTGATAAGTACAACGATGTAAAGTTTAAATGTAACTTTAATTACCATCTTCTGTCTTACTGAATTTTCTTTTATCTGTATTCCTTTCCTCAATCTTCCCTATTCTCAGTATTTGCGTTAAATTTCACCCTATAAGACCCGTGCATACTAGTATCATTACTGCCTTACATGGGGTAAAATGAATCCGGACAAGGTAAAACTGCTCAAATAACCAGCTATCTAAAACCAGTTTTTGCGTTTTGATCAAATGAAAGAGATCGTTGGTGAAGAAGGATTTGATCAAATGAAGATCGTTGATGATTTAGTAAACCGTCTACCTTAAGTTGCTCTTGGGCCTTTTGTTGGACGAACGTTGAGTAAAAAGCCAAAAGAAAAAAAAATCAAAATATTGGTCCCAAATATGTGTCCATCTGAATTATCGTCTAATTAACTCTCAAGTCTCGTGTTAGGAGAAATATGCAACGAATATTTGATCAGTAATTTTAAGTCGGGGAGCTGAGTTCGAATTCCAGTTGAATTCCCTGCATTCACTTGCGCACAAATACCCTTAGGAAAGGTATTAACCCGTCTCTTCCTTCCAGTTATGGGTTAAATAATGGGACAGATTGGGTTCTATAGCCTTGGTTGGCAACCAGTCTACCGCAGAATGTAATGGAAACCTACTGCGGGAAAATCTTCTGCACAGTCAGTCATGTCTCTTTCGCAGACATGAACGCCTAAACGTTTATCACTTATGGCACTTAACTGACTGACTGACTTTTACATATTAACATAACGAGTTGGATATTAAGTTGTACTACATCCTGATATGTAGGATTAATGCCGGTTTTATTTTAAAATCAGTACTAGAATTGTTGTATGTTTCATGTTTCTGTTTTTTAAGATAAACTCTTGGCACAAATGCAACTCTTTTGACCAAAGATCGGACAACTAATAATGGAAATATAACTGAAACTCTTTTGCCAAATCCGGACATGGTAAAACTGCTGAAATGACCAGTTAGGATTAATGCCGGTTTTATTTTAAAATCAGTACTAAAATTGTTGTATGTTTCATGTTTCTGTTTTTTAAGATAAACTCTAGGCACAAATGCAACTCTTTTGACCAAAGGTCGGACAACTAATGGAAATATAACTGAAACTCTTTTGCCGAATCCGGACGAGGTAAAACTGCTCAAATGACCAGTTATCTAAAACCAGTTTTTGCGTCTTAGCTGCTTTTTCTACTCCATCTGTTACGTGTTCGAGCCAATATGCAAAGATCTAATTCAAATGGCAAACTCAAACTACAAAGGAGATTTCTTTCTTGCGCATTTTTCCAGCCAATAATTTTCTTTTTTAATCGTTTCACCCCAAGCAAGGCATTCCACTGCCACTATTGCGCTTGTAGGTACAAAGGGGAAGGTAAATAGAAAGAGTGGTTAGATATAGGAAATGTCAGAAGGGGGGGGTGATAGGTAGTTGGGAGGATGGGAAGAATGTTTGAAAGAATGGAAGCGAGTTATTGTGTTAGGAGGTGTCTATTGACCTTACATTTAAACTCCTGGAGATTGTAGCCTTCGGGAAAGCAGTCATGTGGAAGGGAATTCCACAGTCGAGAAGTACGAGAAAAGAAACTGTTGGAGTAGAAGTTGCGGTTGCATTTTATCGGTTTCACTGTAAAAGGGTGGGATCTAGTTGCTAATCTAGTATCTCGTGCAAATTCCAACCTAGGGGGCACCAGTGATCTAAGTTCATCGGAGCAGAAACCATGGAAGTATTTATAGAAGAGACACAGGGAAGCCACGTCGCGCCGGTGAGAGAGAGACTGCAGGTGGTCTGCCAAGTCAGTATCGATCCCATTACAGACCCTCCGCTGTACCTTGTCGAGAAGCCCAAGGAGAATAGCAAGGGCACCCGACCAGATATGGCAAGAGTATTCAATGCATGGGCAGATGGTAGATTTATAAATGTGCAGAATAGATTCAGACGGAAAAAACCTCCGGGCATAATGGATTGTAATTTTTCAAATTTTACACTTTTGATCGCATTTTATTCACGGTTTTCAATTATCGAAACCCCATTTACTCTCGATCAACACTCGTAATGAAAATTTAATAAGCTTTACTTCATAATAGCCCCATGCAAAAGATGCCTGCATCTTGGATATGTTAATCGAAAGAAGTAAAATATTAATCTTAAATGAAAAGATGAAAGAAACTTCACAAGGAAATAATAGTTGTAAAAATATAAGTTAATAACGAATCTTTACTTCGTCGTATTAATTTTTATTACATTACAATATTTGTTAATCTCTTACAGTATATTGCAAATTAAAATGTGCAAAAGGTTTGTGTGTATTTGTTTTGCATTGATTGCATTTCGCGTAACTGCTAGAAATCTTGGAACAAATTGTTTTAATTGGTCTGTTTGATTATTAATTATTGTTGTTAATATATAATTTTGTTTAAGATATAAATTAAAACTTATACCTCATCAACTTGGAAACTTGAGTCCTGTTCTTAAATAGCTTCGTCAGATTGAGAATATTATATGGCTGACATGCTTGGCGTCAAACCTGTTCAGAAATATTAGGTTGTCCCAAAAGTTTGTAAAAACTTGCAAAAAATTGAAATTTTACTCGCAAAAACAACAAAAATTATTGCTCAAAATAAAGACCATCATTTTCCAAGACCCTATTGATCTGCAAGCTTTCGGATCTGGTTAAAGTACCATTCAGCCGGCTTCGAATCAAAGAATTCTTGACACGCTTCCTCGACATCAACAAAGGAGACGAATCGGCGGCCATTCAGAAAGTGTTGCATTGAGCGAAAAAGGTCGTAATCTGATGGAGCACAGTCAGGACTGTAGGCTGGATGTAGCAGAACCTCAACGCCGTCCAGCTCTTCAAATTTGTCTTGTGACTTGGCATTGTCCTGCTGCATCAAAGTGCGCTTTCGGTTGATAAGAGCCGGGTACTTTTGCTTCAACTTTTCGTAGACCTGCTCAAGTTGCTGACAGTAAAGTTCGGCACTGATGGCACGACCATTCGGAACCAACTCAAAATGCACGATTCCTTCAAAGTTCCACCAAACGCACAACATGACTTTCTTGCCGAATCGATCTTGTCTTGGAACCTCCGGCGTCTCTTGCCCTTTCTGATCCAATCGCTTGTTTCAATTGTGCTGGATCAGATAGACCCATTTCGCAAGTGTTTACGAACTTTTGGGACAACCTAATATTTAAACTCTCAGCTTTATACAACTTATTTCTAAGATCAATGTGGGGAAAAAAATTAAACGAGGAAGACCTGGGGTCCTTGACAAAGATCATCCCTTTTCAAACATAGTGGATGGCGCTACAGATTCCCAAGAAAAGAACTAAATCAAATGATAGAAATCACATTACTTAAGGTTGTTGGTTGGTTGTTTTGTTTTTATGGCATATCAACCTCGGCGGGTCATTTATTGCCAACTAAATCTTACTTATTTATTGCTGGTAATACCTTTTTCTTTCAATAATTTATTGTTGTTTTGTTTTTATAGTTTTGTGTCTAGTAATACTTTTTTTCTTTTTCGAGTATCAAGATTCATTGGGATTTGTTTTTAAGGGCAGGGTCCCCAAGTCCGACCCTTGTTATTTAACCCATAACTGGACAGAAGGGACGGACTAATACCTTTCCCAAGGGTACCAATGCTTAAGTAAATGCAGGGTATTCAAATGGAATTCGAACTCGGCTCACCGATTTCTCTTTCTGAGCCCATATCCATTGCACCACAACGTACATCCGTCACTAAACGCCTACAGCACCTGGTATTCTCAAGTGGTCACACTTCTAAGTACTGACCAGGCTCAACGTTGCTTAACTTCTATGATCGATCAAGAACCGGTGTATTCAACTTGATAGGCCTTAAACCTCATTACTTAAGGACTATCAAGGAAATAACAACTAAAATATATGACTCATGTAACTTGTAAATAAAAAAATTAAATTGATAAGCATGTTGATTTTTCTCACTAATTCAAATAAACAGTTACAAAAAAATTCGATCATTAGTGAAGAGAGCAATAATAGATAGTCTTCGTTCGATCCATGAATACCTAATATTTCCTTCTGAGGAAACAGCTAATTTTACCATAACCATTTGACTGTGACATTTGCAGTCAAAATAAGTTAATATAAATCACTGACAGATAAAGAAAAACATAAACTAATATTCAATAAAAATACATATTTTGTCTATTTTTTTTCGACTATAAGGAAGCTACAAGACCTACATAAAGTAGCTCAAGAGAGTGACAAGAACGGACTACAAATACACTGCAAGAAAACCGAATGCATGGTCATCAGCAAAAAGAGCAGCCTATAATACCGAATACAGGTCGGGGATACTAAAATCAAGCAGGTACAAACATTTAAATACCTAGGCAGTGTTCTGACAGAAGGCAAATTGGCATGGCGAAGGACTCATTCCAGAAGCTGAGTAAAGTTCTAAGAAACAGGCACTTTCGCTAGAAACAAGGAAGAGAGTACTGGATTGCTATGTGCTGTCAGTCCTTCAATATGGCAGTGAATGCTGGACAATATAATCAAAGATGAAGGAACACCTTGAAGCAACTGAAATGTGGTTCTACAGAAGGATACTGCGAATATCATGGATCGAGCATGTGAGAAATGATGAGGTTTTGAAAAGGATGGAAACGAAAAGGAAATTAGTACTGAGCATCAGGAAGAGACAACTGAAGTTCCTGGGACATGCAATAAGGAAGGAGGGCTTGGGGAATCTGATCCTAACAGGCCAGATAAAAGTAAGGATAGACAGAGGTAAACAGCGTGTCACGTATTTAATGAACATGGGCAGGTGGATGGTAGAACTGAGGTTGCGTAGTGTAAAAGGAGAAAGCGTACTAAGAGCCCTTCGGGGTAGGTAGATGTGGAAGGCCAAAATAGCCTCCGTCCTGAAAAGACAAGGTACATAGAAAAAGAAGGAAAAAGTAATCGTGATATTAATATTATGCATGACTTCAGATAAATGTCTAAGAAGGAAACCACGGCGATACTGGAAAGAGCAATAACAGATACTGAACTTGAGAAATTTATTTTCCTGAAAAATTGTTTTAAAAAGGAAGATTTTATAAATTGCAATCGAAAACAGTAGTTTTTGAATGCCAGCTATTTTCTTACAGGTAAACAGATAATGTTACTATTTCCATTGTATTAGGTGTCTGTAAACTTTTTACAAATTGAGATGATGGTTCACCCGTCCTATGTCTGGTCTTGTTTTTAATTTTAAGCCTCACCTCTCACCATAAAACACTGGTAAAGGAAAAACTATTTAGACGCTAATGACCCGATCATACGGCAGGTGTTACTGAATTATATGCTATCAGCTGTAATCTGAACATTTAGAATAATAGTTCAGCATTAATAGAATCTACAACTGTGAACATGTGTTCAATGAATTCATCAATTTTATTATTTGATTGAATCTCTAGTAAACTAGTATAGTGTTGTATACTATATGTAGTTTAACGTATTCTGGAGCTCTGTTAATATATATAGCTATAATTCCTCTCTAAATATTGCTTATTGTTGTTAATCCCCTTTTCCTTTAAAAATAAAGTAAATTTCCATGCGTCTATTCTAAAATAACACACGCATACATACTTTTATACAAGTTCTATTATAAAAGACGGTTCTTAAATTTACGAATGAACTTAGTCACAAAAATAAACTCCCACCTATTCTTAGACGTTCTAGTATAAATGAATACTAACACAGTCACCATTTCATTATACAAAAACGTCACTAGTAAAAACGCTTGTCACATTAATTAAGGCGTTGCAAAGATTTTCTCATGACATTACACGAAAATTAACACTGTCCTGCTCTTTTCTTTAAAGAACTCAGTAATGATAAACCGACGCTAATTAACTACTGTTTCCCGAACTGCGTAATCGATCACCATATTAGACTATTTCTCTTAAAAGTAACTGATACCATAACTGAACATAGAGATAAAAAATAAAATTAACATTTTCTGTAAAAGCCAAACAGACGTTAATTATAAGTAAGATGTGTTTTATCTTAAAAGCATTAGAAGAGCAATCAACCTGATCTCATATAAACAATATAAACAGCAAAACTGATAATTAACGATAACAACACATCTGCAAAATCTAAAGAAAAGAGAACCAGTTTTATTTATGAATTCCCACTTAAGGAAATGCGTTCCAAATTACTTATCATGAGAAAATCAAATATATGTACGAACACGAGCAAAATTAAATGGCATGTCAGTTGACTTTAATCTATCTATCTATCTATCTATCTATCTATCTATCTATCTATCTATCTATCTATCTAATCCAGTCTTCATATCTATCTATCTATCTATCTATCTATCTATCTATCTATCTATCTATCTATCTATCTATCTATCTCAGTCTGTTCATATCAATCTATCTCAGTCTGTTCATATCTATCTATCTATCTATCTATCTATCTAATCTAGTCTTCATATCTATCTATCTATCTATCTATCTATCTATCTATCTATCTCAGTCTGTTCATATCAATCTATCTCAGTCTGTTCATATCTATCTATCTATCTATCTATCTATCTATCTATCTATCTCAGTCTGTTCTATATCTATCTATCTATCTATCTATCTATCTATCTACTCAGTCTGTTCTATCTATCTATCTATCTATCTATCTATCTATCTATCTCAGTCTGTTCTATCTATCTATCTATCTATCTATCTATCTATCTATCTATCTATCTCAGTCTGTTCATATCAATCTATCTCAGTCTGTTCATATCTATCTATCTATCTATCTATCTATCTATCTATCTATCTATCTATCTATCTCAGTCTGTTCATATCTATCTATCTATCTATCTATCTATCTATCTATCTATCTATCTATTTATCTATCTATCTCAGTCTGTTCATATCTATCTATGTTTCTCAGTCTGTTCATATCTATCTATCTATCTATCTATCTATCTATCTATCTATCTATCTATCTATCTATCTCAGTTTAATCAAATCTATCTATCTATCTATCTATCTATCTATCTATCTATCAGTATATTTACTAAGAGTAAATTTACCAATGTGGTCGTGTCATGAATTGTTGGGAGTTGTAGAATCATTTCCGTTTCATGTAGCAAAAAGTGATTTAGACTGCATTTCAAAATGCATCTGATTGCTTAATTATCATCACGTGATCGAAATTTTGTGCTGAAAATTGATGGCCATGAGAATTTATTAAGAGTCCCGGTGAGCGTGGCTAATGATAGCAAAGTGTTAACTACTTAATGAAAGATGTTGAGTAATTAATAGAAACAAGGTGTTAAGTAGTTCATGAGAAGAATGTGTTAAATAGTTTAAGTGTCAGAGATTCAATATTATTGAGCCTTATTGACAATCATAAAAAGTCCAAGGATTACATTTTTGTGTGTGAAAGTTTGTAGAAATAGTTGTTTTGTGTGTTTGTGTGTGTTCTATTCGTTGGGATGTAAAAATCATGTTACATCAAGAAAAATGATAATAGTATTAATAATGATGATGATGTTGACAAAATTAGCCAGAATCACACATAATTGTGTTTGTGTATATAAATGTGCTTTGGTTTATAAAGTACTTTAGAATCTTTATAGCGTATGTGTGTATCTATGTGTGTGCTTGTGCATGTGTGTCTCTGTATAGGAATAGCGGTTTTTGGCTCCAACAAAAATGATACTAAATATGATTTAAACTCGAGAAAATTCTTGGTAGATATTTTTAATTCAATAAACTAACATTAATAAAATTAGTAAAAATAACATAGTGCGAATAAACGTTTTCAGCAATGTTTGTATTCTGGAGAGATAATTTTTGTAGAGGAATTTCCTGGTCCTACTACCCAATGGGTATGGCCCGGGTCATAAAAGACCGCGACGGGTATCAAACAGTAGTAGAGTGTAGAGTTGCCTTGCAACCTGCTACTATGACACTTCGGGTAGAGGGCGCTGTCTGTGGTACCGCCGAAGGGTAGAATCACGACTGGATAACAATAGACAGATATTTTTTGGCCGGGCCATATGGCCCGGAAACACATTTATAACTGACCATGTGTCACATGATGCCATTAGTTTGAGGGACAACTAAATTTAGTAGAGTGTAAAGTTGTCTTGCAACCTGCTAATATGACACTGTCAGCCCTCTGCCTTCGGGTAGAGGGCGTTCTCTGCTTCCGAGCAGAGACCACTAACCCAGTCGTGGTACCGACGAAGGGTAGAATAACGACTGAGGAAAAATAAACAGCCATTTTTTGAATCACGACTGGGGAAAATATACAGTCATATTTTGGCCGGGCCATATAGCCCGGAAAACTCACTTATAACTGACCATGTGTCCCATGTTGCCCTTAGTAAGACAGACAACTAAATATAGTAGAGTATAGAGTTGGCTTGCAACCTGCTACTATGACACTGTCAGCTCTCTGCCTTCGGGTAGAAGGCGCTCTCTGCTTCCGAGCAGAGAGCATTAACCCAGTCGTGGTACAATCGAAGGGTAGAATCACGACTGGGTAACAATAGACAGATATTTTTCGCCGGGACATATAGCCCGGAAACCCACTTATGACTTATAATCTAGTAGAGTGTAGAGCAGAAACCACTAAACCAGTCGTGGTTCCGCCGAACTAAATATTGTAGTAGATTGTTAAAGGAGGAAAACGAGCGAGCGACTGACTATACTAGACTCTACGTTATTACATGGGAGTGACGAAAACTTTCTTCTCACGACGGACGCATACGTCCTATATAAAGACAATGTCTTCATAAGTGTTATTCGTGTAAATGTATTTGGTTTATTGTACTAACGTATAATATATCTCTCTTGATATATACTCAGTGTTAAGAGTATTTCTTACACTATTATTTTCTCTGTTTATCCCCCCTCCGGGATACAACAGTTTGATAAGTTTCTTTATTAATGGGACTTGATGCTCTTAATCTTCGATCTTGAAGGTTCTCCACTTGCATTCTCTGACGTTATGCTACTTTTTCTTTAATTTGTGTATTCCATAAATAAGTAAGATTTGATCATTTGTGCGTTGTGGTGCAGTGGATATCGGCTCGGAACGAGATATCGGGGAGCCGAGTTGAAATTCCAGTTGAATTCATTGCAGTCACTTACGCGCAAATACCCTTGGGGAAGGTATTAATCCGTCTCTTCCTTCCAGTTATGGGTTAAATAATAGGACAGATTGGGTTCTATAGCCTTGGCTGGCAACCAATCTACCGCAGAAAGCAATGGCAACCTACTGCGGGATAATCTTCTGCACAGTCAGTCATCTCGCTTACGAGACATGATCGCCCAAGTCTGTATCACGTATGGCATTTAACTGACTGACTGAATATAATAGTTGAAAACATGATTAAGGCTTCTACTAGACATAAAGTGGGGGATTATTTTCATATTGTTATGAAATAATTAAATGATCACCCACTAATTGCTACATAATAATATAATACATTTCTTCCCCTTCTAACTATGAGTCAAATAACAGGACAGATTGGATTCTGTTGCATTGACTGTCAAACAGTCTACCCCAGAAAGCAATGGTAACCTACTGCTGGATAATCTTCTGCTCAGTCAGTCATGTCTCTTTCGGGACATCATCGCCCAAAGCGTGTTTCACGTATGGCACTTAACTGACTGACTGATGTATATCTTGAACTTGCTGGAAAAATCATTTTATTGAAGAGAGCAAGAAATGAACTTATGTTGACAGATTTTGAAATAGTTTGAAAAAAAAGTGTCGTCATGTAGAAAATTAAAGAATCCACGTCCGGAATCAACTGCTTTTAATTACATTCCGTTCTGCAATTTAAATGAGGCAATTGCTCAGTGTAATGTTCTATAGGCTTGTGTAAGGTTCTATAGGTTCTATAGTCTTGGCTGGCAACCAATCTACCGCAGAAAGTAATGGGAACCTACTCCGGGATAATTTTCTGCCCACTCAGTCATCTCTCTTACGAGACATGATCGCCAAAAGCGTGTATCACGTATGGCACTTGACTGACTGACTAAATATAATAGTTGGAAACATGACTAAGGCTTCTACTGGACATAAAGTGGGGCATCGGTTTTATATTGTTATGAAGTCATAAACAGATTCCATACTAATTACTACTTAATAATATAATGCATCTCTTCCCCCTCTAGTTAGGAGTAAAAAAAGGAAAGATTACGTTCTATAGCCTTGGCTGGCAACCAGTCTATCGCAGAAAGCAATGGAAACCTCCTGCGGGATAATCCTCTGCCCAGTCAGTCATTTCTCTTTCGAGACATGATCGCCCAAGCGTGTATCACGTACGGCACTTAACTGACTGATAATAGATGGAAACATGATTAAGGCTACACTCTGGTCATAAAGTGGGGGATCATTTTATATTGTTATGAAGTAATAAACTGTTCCCCCACTAATTACTACTTAATAATATAATACATCTCTTCCTCCTCTAAATACAAGTCAAATAATAGGACAGATTGGGAAACCTAATGGAAACCTACTGCGGGATAATCCTCTGCCCAGTCAGTCATGTCACTTTCGAGACATGATCGCCCAATCGTGTATCACGTATGGCACTTAATTGAATGTTATATAATAGCAGTTTTATATACTACCATTAATATATCTTTTTTAAAATGAGTAAAGAAAAATTTTCTCCCTCTTTAGATCCTTTTCGGGTTTCAGGATAGATTTTCATAATTTCTATTTCTATAGTAATTCTAGTCATCTTGTCTCAAACACCCATGCGTTATGCAAGAAATATTCATCGGTGACAATTATTCCTATCGTAATTGGAGTCTCGGTCTTCTAAAAAGTCCACATAATCCCAGACCGGAGAGATGATCTCTCGGTTAGCATTCTTGTTTCATTTAGTTGGATGTGCAATTTAGATTCAGGTCATAATAAGCACACACTGACGCAATTCATTTTAACAGAAATTTGGTAAGCGCTTGATTTATTGCTTGGAAATTTCGCAGGAACCTTCGATTCATTTCAGAGTGTTAGTGCGTCGATCTGTGAACAGAGATGATGATTACGAAAAAGTTGGATGAGTCTAATTGTTTACTATTAAAAACTAGCAGTATAGCCCGCCGTTGCTCGGGTGTAATGAAAACTTTAATATTAATCCATCGTCCTGGAGCTCAGACTCTTTGGAAGTTGGCACGAAAGACTAAAAAGCAATAGTTGTTTCCAGTTAAAGCGAAACCGTAGACTGAAAGAAAAATGAATGGATGTGAGTCAAATTTTGATTTCCTGCTATCGACATAAAATTTTCTGCACTATTGTAAGAACTGTAACCTTGAAACTTCTGAATATCGTTTCTTATGTATTTGTTTATGAGGGTATCAAATTTGATTAAAATCGGACCGCTCCTTCTATATCTCGATTTTTTCGATTATCGATTTTCGATATTTATCGGGAATACCTCGAAACAAAACCTAGCTAAGAACACTTGCAGGCGCTTATAGTAGAACTGTGTAAATCTTCAAGAAAATCAGTTCAACCGATTCTGAGTCTATAGATTATTTGACAAGAGAAGAACTGGTGAGTTACAGGCTAGGATTAAAAAGAGTCCCCTCAGATTTATAGTCAGGGAGGCAGCACTGCCATGGGTCAAGACATTGTTTGCCTAACGGTTATTGTAAAGGATCCACTTTTCATCCCAAATGACTGTTCAGTTAAGAAAAGGATCATTGATATTATGCAGAAAAAGCATCGAGCACACTTCAAAACGCCTGAGTTTTTGATTTTCATTGAGATCATGAAGAAACCATTGATCAAGCTTTTTCAGCTTGCCAATACTCTGCAAATGGCGTGAACCTGTTTCAGTGCTGACACATTATCTGATACACTGATGTTGGTTTTGCTCAACAACTGCTTTCAATAGCACGTTTTCAAGACTGCATGACCGTCCTTTACCTCCGTCATTTTCAAGTCTTTCATCACCAGTTTAAAACATCTGGAAGCACATTTGGGCGGTTTGATCATTTTTAAATCCAGTTCTCCATGTTCTCTGTTGATATTTGTAGAAGTTTGGGAGGAACTTAACCCAAGTTTGAACTCATTCAAGAAAAGTAAACGATTGTCGGTTGTTTTGTTTTTATGGCACATCACACTCCACCCATGTCTATTGAACAGGTTAAGAGGCTCATCCCTTGTTCCCTGTTTAGGATGTGGTTTCCGGCTTTCTCTTTTCCGATCTTTTCACTATTACGTAGCCCCTGCACATCAGTGGCGTTACCGCCTTGCTCGGGGTGATACGATTAAAAAAAATATCAACCTTGGCGGGTCCTTCATTGCTAACTAAATTTTATTTATTTATTGCTGGTAATACCTTTTTCTTTCAATAATTTATTGTTGTTTTTATATAGGTTTTGTGTCTACTAATTGTAACTATTTACCCTTGTTATTTAACCCATAACTGGAGGGAAGGGGCGGATTAATACCTTTACCAAGGGTACCAGTACATAAGTGAATGCAGGGTATTCAACTGGAATTCGAAGTCGGCTCACCGATTTCTATTTCCGAGTCGTTATCCAGTGCATCACAACGCACATCCGTCACTAAACGCTTACAGCACCTGGTATTCTCAAGCGGTCACCCATCTGAGTACTGACCAGCCTCAACGTTGCTTAACTTCGGTGATCGAGCGAGAACCGGTGTATGCAACGTGATAGGCCGTAAGCCCAAATGTAGACGAAGATCATGTTTTGTCCTGTTCGTAATTAAGGTCCTCCATGCTGCAATAACCTTTCTGTCTGAAAATGAGTTCAGAATTATTAAAGTGCACTCATTAATTGTTATGTATATCAAAATTCACTTAATATATGCCATGAATACTATGTAAAAATGCCTTTTCAAAATACAACACTTTGAGTGGCCATTATATTTAACAACCTAATAGAAGTCCTATCAGGATTCGTTATCGGCAGCTAAAATTTTAAAAACCTAAGATATGCAAATGACATAGTGGTTATAGCATACATGAAAATAAACTAAAGACTCCTAGAAAAGCTATAGAAAACAAAGCAAGAAGAAAAGACTAAACACCAAAAGCAAGCAAACAGAATATATATATATGTTGAAAAGCGACCGACCTTCTCTGAACTAATACATCCACTGTTACTAAGATGTCTGCTTGTAGAAACGGGGGTGGCAAAGTCGGTTGCAAGGCGTGACATTGAGCAGTACACACGGCCACACTGAGGTACGGTATTCACTATTAGTGCATTACAAATCGCTGTCCCTCATATGATTAAATCTTTTCTACTTTCTGTTTTTCTTTACAAGTTATCTACTAAAGTCTACAAGCTTATACGAATATTATAACAGTAAGATTGACAACAAAAGCCGAATTATGTCTATACATAGCATCGGGCAGAGAGAAATGAAATTTCTAAGACACATAGTAAGGAAAGTGGGCTTGGAGAATTTGAAAAGGGAAAAACAGCGCATAACCTAACCTAACCAACCAGTTTTTGTAAATAGATAATCAAAGTGTTTAGAGGCGATAACAAAAAAAAAAAAAACAAAACAAAAAACATATATCATAACCTACAAAGGGTAGGAAATTATGATGGGACATGATTACTCTCATGGTGACATCAGCACTTACAACGAATTTTTTATTTTTTTTAATCATTTCACCCCGAGCAAGGCGGAAACGCCACTGATGTGCAGGGGGCTACATAAATGTAAGGAGATTAATTAGAAAAGAGTGAGGAGTACAAACTAGTTAGAAAGGAACAATAGAAAGCTGAGAAAGCAGGTGCGATGACAGATATATAGGTGGAGAGAAAGGGAAGGTTATACGGGGTGGGGAGAGAGCTAGAGTCCAGTGGTTAGTAGATGAGTTAGTATATGATTGACTTTGCATTTAAATTTCTGGAGGTTGTAGCCGTCAGGAAAGCAAGAATACGGGAGCGAGTTCCACAGGCGGGAAGTGCGAGAGAGGAAGCTGCAGGAGTAGAATTGTCGTCTGCATTTGGCTAACCTGACTGTGAAGAACTCTTCCTACAACTACATATACTTCCCCTCACAGAGATGAAGGCAGAGGGCTCAGAGTGAGATCTGAGGGAGAGATCGGCAGAACAGCATAAGCAGATCAGCGGAGAGCGATAGTCAGAGATAGCCAAAACTGCTACCGTACGACTATTGCGAGTCCCAGTCTAAGTATTACTTCCTAACCCGTATTTATTCGTTCTACTAACAAAGCCCCACGTACTGTATTTTGCTGTGTATCATTATTTCCTATTTTGATTGTTGTTACATTATTTCATGTTTGACATCTGAACCGGGTCTACGACAATTTTTCTTCTATGTGCCTTGTCCTTTCAGGACGGAGGCGATCATGGCTTTCCATGTCTCTCAATCCCTGGTGGCTCTTAGCACGCTTTCTTCTGTTACACCACGCAACCCCCGTTCTGCTATGCACCTGAACAGTCCCTTCACATATGTTATCCGCTGCCTTCCTTTGTCTCTTTTTCTCTCTATCTGGCCTGTTAGTATCAGGTTCTCCAAGCTCTCTTTCCTCATTGCCTGTCTCAGGAACTTTAGCTGTCTCTTCCTGATGCTCAGTATTAATTTCCTTTTTGTTTCCATCATTTCCAGGATCTTATCATTGCTCACATGCTCGATCCATGATATTCGCAGCATCCTTCTGTAGAACCACATTTCAGTTGCTTCAAGTTTCTCTCTCATCTTTGATTATATTGTCCAGCATTCACTGCCATTTGATGAACTAACATCACACAGCAATCCAGTACTCTCTTCTTTGTTTCTAGCATAATTGTCCTGTTTCGTAATAGTTTACTCAACTTCTGCAGTGCTTCCTTTGCCACGGTAATTCGCCTTCAAATCTCTGTGTCACACTTTCCGCCTTCTTTTAAAACACTTACCAGGTAATTAAATTTTGTACCTGCTTGATTTTAGTATCCCAATAACAACGTCTTAAAAAGTCATGACACATAGTCAGTCAGTTAAGTGCCATACGTGATAAACGCTTGGGCGATCATGTCTCGAAAGAGATATGACTGACTGGGCAAGATTATCCCGCAGTAGGTTGCCATTGCTTTCTACGGTAGACTGGTTGCCGACCAAGGCTATAGAACACAATCTGTGCTGTTATTTAACCCATAACTGGAAGGAATAGACGGATTAATACCTTTCACAAGGGTATTTGCGCGTAAGTGAATGCAATGAATTCGGCTGGAATTCCAACTCGGCTCCCCGATTTCTCGTTCCGAGTCGATATCCACTGCACCACAACGCACATCCCATGACACATAGCAAGGTTTTTTTCTTTTCAAGTTTGGAGTAGTCTTATATAATATATCAATTATACAATGTCTTTTTTACAAGTATCTTTATGGCAACTGTTCTGACGAGCTTCTTTCCCTGGCTCCCCGATCACATGTATTTTCTCTTGCTACTAGAGTGGCATCTAGGTCCCTCCCCTTTTACCGTCGAAGTAGTTAACTGTAACCGGCACTTCTACACTAAGTTTCTTTTCTCGTATTTCTCATCTGTGGAACTCCCTACCGTTTTCTTGCTTCCTTGATAGCTACAAACTACTAAAGTTTAAATGCAACGTCAATTGCCATCTTCTATCTACTTGATTAACATCTCTTATCATGTCTTCGACATCTGTTGTATCTTGTTATTCTTTAAATGTACTCTCCTACGCAGCAGTGGTGGTTCTGCCTTACTTGGGGCGAAATGATTATAAAAAATATCCAACACCTCGACTCCAGAGAATTATATATATATAATATACACGCTAAAATATCTGCCTCCTTCTACCGAGCGCCCGTAGCTCAGAGTTAGAATTGTCGACTGACGCGAATTTACCGTAATCCTGATTTAGCAGTTCGGCTTCAGTCACATTTTTCCGATGTGATGTGGCTTCCCTCTGTCTTGTTTTTATGGCAACTGTTCTGACGAGCTTTTTTTCCGGGTCCTCGTCCACATGTATTTACTCTTGCTACTAGTTTGGCATCAGGGTCCCACACTTTTACCGTCGAAGTGGTTAAATGTAGCCTCACATCTACTCAAATAGTTTCTTTTCTCGTACTTCCCGTCTGTGGAACTCTTTTACGTTTGTTTGCATCTCTGATAGCTACGATCTCACAAAATCTTAAATGCAACATCAATTGGTATCTTCTATGTACTTGATTCCCATTCGTCACTTATCCTAATTCAACATCACCTCTACCTTGATTTTTTTCTTTCACTGTACCCCTGCGCACCAGGTGTGGGGAGGGGGCTTGCCTTGCTTGGGGTGAAATGATTATAATAAATAAATACAACTTACCTCGTTTCAGCGTAACCCGAGGTAGGTTAAGTCGTTCTCAATTAGACGTTTTTTTAATATATATATATATAATATATATATATAATATATATATATAATATATATATAATATATATATATATATATATATATATATATATATATATATATAATAAAATAAATTACGTTGTTTAAATCAGTTGTATTGCCATTTCTACATTAAATCCCTAAGAGAAATTTCACGCAACTTCTTTATTTAAAAAATAATTAATATTAATTACGATCGTAAGTAATTAGAATGTAATTAATATTAATTAGGATCGTGCCTTTGGGATTTACCTTACTGCTTTTCCTTTTGGATTAAAGTTTTATATTTAATATATATATATATATATATATATATATATATATATATATATATCAAGGCACTGCTACGGAAGGAATGGAGTTCGTATACCCCAGTGATTGAAATAATATAATAGGATAGAAATTCTTAACACCTGAAGAAGGCCGTGGCGTACATCGTCCGACACGTCGTACAAATGGTAACAATAATAATTCTCACCTACTTGATGTGGCTTCTCTCAGTCTTTTCTACAAGTAACTAACGAGCTTTTTTCCCTGCTTCCCCGACCGCATATATTTACTCGTGTTATTACATTGGCCTCAAGCTCCCACACTTTTACGGTAGAAATAATTAAATTTAACCCCTTCTTCTCCTCTAACAGATTCTTTTCTCTCACTTTCATTTGCTTGCTTCACTGATAGCTACAATTTCCAAAAGTTACCATCTTTAATCTACTTGCTTTCCAATAATTTCTTTTATTTTCTTCGATATTCCCTATAATGTTTTTATTCTCTCATTCTAACCCTCTTCACACCGGTGATAAATACGACTTGCTTGGGGTGAAATGATTATAAGAAATATCTGTGCTCAACGAATATCAAATGATTAATAGACGCATTATTCATTATCTACTCTAAACTTATTTATGAATGGAACTTTGTCTGAGTGTGTGTGTCTGTGTGTGTGTGTGCCCGTTACCTATAGACTTCGAAACGACTGAATCAATTTTCTTGAAAATTTACACAGTTGTACTATAAGCGTCTGCGAGTGTTCTTAGCTAGGTTTTTTTGTTGAGGTACTCTCGATAAATATGGAAAATCGATAATCGAAAAAATCAGATTATAGAAGGAGTGGTCCTATTTTAATCAAATTTGATACACTCATAGACAAAGACATAAGAAACGATATTCAGAAGTTTCAAGGTTGCAATTCTTACAATAGTGCAGAAAATTTGATATCGAAACCAGGAAATAAAAATTTGACTTTCATCCATTTATTTGTCTTTCAGTTTACGGTTTCGTTTTAACTAGAAACAACTATTGCTTTTTGGTCTTTCGTGCCAACGTCTAAAGAGTCTTAGCTCCAGGACCATGGATTAGTTTTAAAGCTTTCATTACTCCAGAGCAACACCGGGCTATACTGCTAGTAGAGTATTAAATGAAAGCAAAGTTTGCTGGATTAGTGTCACACTGGAAATTTCCAGAAAAAGGATATGCTTAATTGGTCAAGGTGGCCATTTTCTGTGGCTTGTGATAATCTTGCAATTTGGGATGAGCTGCATAAATATATTGATTTCGAATTTAGCCTTAAATGGCGGCCACGATCAAACGATGTATCAATGAAGATCATTGGATATTATAAAATGATGTTTTTAATCTTATCTTTCAGAAGGATTCAGGCATTATTCATTTATAATTCGAATCGAAATAACTAATTAGCTGATCTATCTTTAATTAGGCGTTTTAATTTCCTGTAATTGAAGCTTTAAGGATAAATGAAAAGCAATGAAATACCCGAGGAGAAAAATAGAAAGAACTTTGTGTAAGGAATTGACAACTTTATTTTGTTCCAAAGAATACAATATTCTAAAATAATATTAAATTTAAAACAAACCTAATATTATCTAAACATATTTAAAAATGGAACTTCGTCTCTCTCTGTGTGTGTACGTGTGCCTCTGTCTGTGTGTGTGTGTGTGTCCGTTAACTATAGACTCCGAAACGGTTGAACCGATTTTCTTGAAAATTTACACAGTTGTACTATAAGCGTCTGCGAGTGTTCTTAGCTATATTTTGTGTCGAGGTGCCCCCAAAGAATATCGAAAATCGATAATCGAGAAAATTGTGTTATAGAAGGAGTGGTCCGATTTTAATCAAATTTGACACACTCATAGACAAAGACATAAGAAACGATATTCAGAAGTTTCAAGCTTGCAGTTTTTACAATAGTGCAGAAAATCGATAATATGTATATATAAAGGGCAAGATGTTTGTGTGTGTGTCTGTTTATCTGTCTCTTTGTCTGTATTTTTTCAGCCCTTTTATTTTAATTTTCGCTTCGGGTTTGACTCTAAGTAGGTATAATTGTAGTTCTTAGTCTCTGCCATGATACCATTTACTCAGAGGACATATTTAGCCTTCAAAATTCAGATCACGACGAATAAAACTTATTTGGTATCGATACCAGGAAATCAAAATTTGATTTACATCCATTCATTTTTCTTTCAGTCTACGGTTTCGCTTTAACTGCAAACAATTATTGCTTTTTATTCTTTCGTGCCAACGTCCAGGACCATGGATTAGTTTTAAAGCTTTCATTACTCCCGAGCAAAGCCGGGCTATACTGCTAGTATATATATATATATATATATATATATATATATATATACTAGGTGCGATTTGTAAATTGTCTCAAGTATTTTATTATTTCAAATATTCTTTAGGCTGAGTCTGACACAAAACCTAGCTAAGAACACTCGCAGACACTTATAGTACAACTGTGTAAATTTTCAAGAAAATCGGTTCAGCCGTTTCGGAGTCTATAGTAACGGACACACACGCACACACAGACACACACACATACATGCACATACACACAGACAACCATTTATAAATAAGTTTTGATAATTAATTTTTAGTATTTCAAGATAGGAGGTGTGATATATAGCAATTCAGTATTCTTTTCTTTCTTTTTAACGAAATTTTCTCTTTTCTTATTACACTGCTTAGGTTTTGAAATGCAACTTTGGCTATCCTGTTTCGCCCTTACGCTTTAGTGTCGCACGTTATGAGCTCAGTTAAAACATTTCCAAAATATTCTAAATTTTTACTTATTTTATTTTCAGATATCTGATTTGTAATATGCATTTTGTGCCCACCCTTTTGCAATCATGGATTCTGTCTTTTTGGCAGTTGATGGTTAATCCTTTCTTTCCGCTCTCTATTAGTAAGGTCTGTTGATGTTTTTCTATTTTTCTTCCCGTGTCATTTGTATATCTTATATCGTTAAAATGTGTCGGCCAGTAATGAATGCTGGTAGGGCTTCTAATTCTTTCCACCTCGCTGTCTAGACTGAATAAATTCAGAGAGAATACGCCTCAAGGATATGGGCTTTAAATGATGTCCTGATTAAGGAGGTATGCGCATGTGCTTCTATTGCTACTGTCAGCTGTCTGGCTTCGGGTAGAGGGCGCTCTCTGCTTCCGAGCAGAGAGCAATAACCCAGTCGTGGTTCCGGCGAAGGGTAGAAGCACGACTGGGCAAAAATAGACAGCCATTTTTTGGCCGGACCATATAGCCTGGAAATCCCAGTTATAAACTGACCATGTGTAACATGTTGCCCTTACTGGGAGGGACAGCTAAATAATGTAGCACTGTGCGCATGTGCTACTATTGACACTGTCAGCTTTCTGCCTTCGGGCAGAAAGCACTAACCCAGTCGTGGTTCCGCCGAAGGGTAGAATCACGACTGGGGAAAGATAGACAGATATTTTTAGCCGGGCTATATGGCCCGGAAGACCCACATTAAAAAGACATTGTGTCACATTTCGCCTCAAGTGGTTAGTCAGTTAAGTGCCATACGTGATAAACGCTTGGGCGATCATGTCTCGAAACAGACATGACTAACTGGGCAGAAGATTATCCCGCAGTAGGTTGACATTGCTTTCTGCGGTAGACTGGTTGCCGGCCAAGGCTATAGAACCCAATCTGTGCTGTTATTTAACCCATAATTGGAAGGAATAGACGGATTAATAGCTTTCCCAAGGGTATTTGTGCATAAGTGAATGCAAACAATTCAACTGGAAATCGACCTCGGCTCCCCAATTTCTCGTTCCGAGCCGATATCCACTGCGCCACAACGCACATCTTAAGTGGTAAGGTGACTAAATACCGTAGCACTGCGCGCACGACCGCAGTCGACTACTAAGGACTATACTGGATTCATAAGCTCTACTTATTTGTACCTTCTTCTTTGTAACCTTTTCTGTAAATACATCTTTCTTTCACCTACACCTCGTGTTCCGTGTTATATTTTCGTGGACCCACTTTTGGCTCCACATCAATATATTAGACGTATATGATGGAGACCTCGAAACGGTGTGCATTCTCTCCTAATAACCCCAATTTAAATATAAATTCGAAAGGAACACATTAAAAGAAGTTCAATGAAGTCATATGCTTTATAGAAGGTGGAAATGTCATTGGCATGAGGGGCATTACATATTCAGCTCGCTTCAGGTGAGTTTTAATTACTTTCTAGTAATTTCCTTCTTCGACATAAAAAATATAAGGTTTAAAGTTAATTTTGCATTCACACATTAAATTTAAATGAACAGATGTTTATCTTTATTAATACGTACCAATAACACATTTTATCTAAACCCACTTACAAAAATAATCTAATTCTCACAATCAAAAATTAAAATAAGGATTAATCATAATACTTTATCCCAGAGCTCAAAGAATATGTTAACCAGAATAGAGAGATCAAGTGCCGTACGTGAAACACGCTTTGGGCGATCATATCTCGAAAGAGACATAACTAACTTTGCAGAAGATTATCCCGCAGTAGGTTGCCATTACTGTCTGCGGTTGCAGCCAATGCTATAAAACCCTGTCTGTCCTGTTATTTAGCCCATAACTGGAGGGAAGAGACGGATTAATATGAGTATTTGTGCGTAAGTGAATGCAATAAATACAACTGGAAAAGGGGATTACATTGCAAAAGTATGTGTGCATCTTCACTACCGTTATAATTGAATCCTCAACGCTAAAAATCTAACTTACAACATTCAAAAATACATCCCCAAAACACACCCTCCCAAATACCCCCCCCAAAAAACCTAGACATCATCGTTAGCACCTTAAACACTTTTAGAGACAACATAAATTTCCTACTCTTACTCTTTAAAATTCTTTCTACAAAACTTGAAAATAAATTAATTATAGTTAATACTTAAGGTCCCGAATAGCCTTATTTCCGTGCAAATGTATATGTTGACCTCCAATCAACAATTAGATATTGAAGAAACCTACTTTTTTATGTTAACGACCAGAAAAAATCGAACTTCTTCTCGCTCTTTTTGTCACCCACTACCAGCGTAGTGATATGTCATACGCTGCAGAATCACTTTAGACGTAGGAAAATAATTTTGGCCTATTTACTTACTTTACTGCAAATTCTTTGCAGAAACTACTACGCGATTTTTTTTTCGGAACTCAATTTCAGCAGCAAGTTGCGTGTATTTGCGTGTTTTTTTTTTCTTTTTTGGTGGTAATTAATTTAAGAAAGTTGCGTATACTTAATTTCAGAAGAAAGTTAACTTTTAAATATATGAAAATAAGTCAGTTTTTTTAAGAGTAGTTTTTACTTAACCTTCAAATATATGAAAATATATTTGCGTGTTTCCTTTTTTTGTAGGTAATTAATTTAAGAAAGTTGCGTGTATTTAATTTAAGAAGAAAGTTACCTTTCAAATATATAAAAATAAGTGATAATTGTAGTTTTACTTCATTTTTTCAGACGAAAGTTAACTTTCAAATATATGAAAATATAGAATTTTTTTAAGAAAGTTAACTTTCAAATATATGAAAATAAGTGATAAGTGTACTTTAATTAACCTTCCTTTTTTTTGTTTTGTTTTGGTATTTAATTTCAGAAGAAAGTTAACTTTAAAATGTATGAAAATAAATGATAAGTGTAGTCACCCACTACCAGCAAACTATTTTGGAAAAAATTTGAAGGGATAAAAGCCTTCGGGACCTAAAACAAAAATCTACCTCGATGACTTAGTAAGGAAAATAGTTCCAACACCAATTCAAATACTGTTAATTTTCAAATAATGAGAAAACACTTACATCGTAGAAACATTGCGAAATCCAAAAATCCGTATCTACAAATAGGAAAGAGATTTACATTAACCCATCCATTCAAGCTTAATCGTATATATATAGGAATGACATTGACAATAGATTCGATATTACAAATGCGACCCACATTAAAAAAAGGAACATGATTCTTATAGCCTGAATGTAATTTTATTACCAACTATGAACATACGTTAAAATATTATATTATATCACCAATCTTTATAGAATTCATTCTTAACTAGTCTGATGTTTATCTAAAACAAACGTATGTACTAGTTGTGCATTTTGGCAGCAATCCCTCTTTTATACATGTTTCATTAAAGACGATTGCGAAGCAACCTCAGTTAAGTTTTATTCATTTTTACATTCATTTGTACAAGTGGTTTCTTTTCTGATAAATAATTTAAAAAGTGCCTAAATGTTCTATATATTCGACCGCTTTCCGCTATTCTATGAACCATTATCAAAGATTATTTTAGAAATATTACTAAATGACTAGATTTTTATATATGTGCATCTATACTGATGAGAATTCTTTTATATTTCAAACACGCTGACGTTATAAATACAAGTATATAAACAAAATAAATTGAAGAAAATCATCAATGTTACATGCAATGTGTCATTATATTTTAAATTGGGTTGATTAAATTCAAAACACCGGAAATATTTACTGCTACGTATTAATATATCTTTTCATGCACTGGAGAAATCTCGGTTGGCGATTATAAGTAGTTTTATTGATATCTGGTTGTAGAGCGTTTCAACAGTCATTCAGTAAGTGCCATACGCGATAAACACTTGGGCGATCATGTCTCGAAATGACATGACTGACTGGGCAGAGTATTTTTTCCGCAGTAGGTTGCCATTGCATTCTGCGGTAGACTGTTTGACAGCCAAGGCTATAGAACCCAATCTGTCCTATTCTTCTTCTATGTGCCTTGTCCCTTCAGGACGTAGGCGATCATGGATCTCCACGTCTCCCTATCCCTTGTGGCTCTTAGTATGTTTGCTCCTGTTGCTCCTGGCAACCCCCGTTCCGTCATCCATCTGATCAGACCCTGCAAATATGTTATCCGCTGCCTTCCTCTGTCTCTCCTTCCTTCTATCTGTCCAGTCAGTATCAGGTTCTCCAGGCTCTCCTTCCTCATTGCATGTCCCAGGAACTTCAGTTGTCTCTTCCTGATGCTCAGCATTAGTTTACTTTTTGTTGCCATTCTTTCTAACATGTCGTCGTTGCTTGTATGCTCAGTCCACGATATCCATAGCATCCTTCTGTAGAACCACATTTCGGCCGCTTCCAGTTTTGTCCTCATTTTCAATGATATTGTCCAGCTTTCACAGCCTTCACAGCCGTAACCCATAACTAGAGGGAAGCGACGAATTAATACCTAATATTTTAATTAATTTTTTACTTTATGTATTAATTTGCTTTCTTTTTTTTAAAAAAAAGAGCCATTCAATCTTACTAGAGTTCTTAATGATCTATTTTACAGGATGTCTGCTGGATAGAGTGCTTGTTGTGTAATCTATGTAACGCATTTAAGGCGTATTGCGTACAATGCAAATAGTTCCGCGGTAAATGTTTCGAAAAGTATAAAGAAAGATGGTTAAATATTATAGTCATGAAAATTCATTGTTCAATAAAATAATTATTTTAAAAGAGCTTTTTTTTTTTTTTTGCAGTGTCATCGGTTAAAGATATTGCTCCGTCGATTGGATTGAGACATTAATCACTTTTGGATTATTGTCTATGCAGGTGTTTTTTTTTTTTTAATTTTCTGTAGAAATTTCCTTTTCGTTTGTTGGAGTTACTTAATAATTTTCTTTCTTGTCGGTTTGTTTATTTCTGTTATCGTTTAAAATGCTTCATTTGGCAGGTTTTCTTCTGGTAGTTGTGAATTTAATTTATTTTAGTTTTAGCAATATGTTAACGTTTAAGCAAAGTGATTAATCTATCTATCTATCTATCTATCTATCTATCTATCTATCTATCTATCTATCTATCTATCCAAGTCTTCATATCTATCTATCTATCTATCTATCTATCTATCTATCTATCTATCTATCTATCCAAGACTTCATATCTATCTATCTATCTATCTATCTATCTATCTATCTATCTATCTATCTATCTTTTTTTTTTTTAATCATGTTACCCCAAGCAAGGCATTCCACTGCCACTATAGCGCAGGGGGTTACACAGGTCGATAGACGAGTTAGTACATAGGGGGAGAGTTGGAGAGAATGGGAGGGTTAGTGCGTTAGGAGGTGGATAATAACCTTACATTTAAACTCCTGGAGGTTATAGCCGTCGGGGAAGCAAGCATGCGGAAGGGAATTCCACAGGCGGGAAGTGCGAGAAAAGAAGCTGTTGGAGTAGAAATTGCGGTTCATTTCATCGGTTTCACTGTAAAAGGGTGGGACCTAGTTGCCAATCTAGTATCTCGTGCAAACTCACACCTAGGGGGCACCAGTGATTTAAGTTCATCAGAGCAGAAACCATGAAAGTATTTATAGAAGAGGCACAGGAAAGCCACGTCACGCCGGTGAGAGAGTGACTGCAGGCGGTCAGATAAGTCGGTATCAATCACGTTACAAATTCTTCGCTGTATTTTGTCAAGAAGTCCGAGGAGAATAGTAGGGGCACCCGACCAGATGTGGCAACGGTATTCAAAACACGGGCGGATGGTATCTATCTATCTATCTATCTATCTATCTATCTATCTATCTATCTATCTATCTATCTCAGTCTCTTATTCTATCTATCTATCTATCTATCTATCTATCTATCTATCTATCTCAGTCTGTTCATATCTATCTATCTATCTATCTATCTATCTATCTATCTATCTATCTGAATCTGTTCATATATATCTATCTATCTATCTATCTATCTATCTCTCTATCTATCTATCTATCACAGTCTGTTCATATCTATCTATCTATCTATCTATCTATCTATCTATCTATCTATCTATCTCAGTCTGTTTCTTATCTATCTATCTATCTATCTATACACAAAGTATGCGATGGGTAAATTGTCTCCATCTATACTTTTAATTTGGCGCATGCGCGACGTTTGTTTTTTATTTTTCCGGTTGAATTGTATATTAGACACATAGTTAGGAACCATCTCTGTGAAAAGGAAAATCATAACAAACAGTCTTATATTGGGAAATGGCATGCTGTGATGTTTGGTATTCGCGATGGAAACTTCAAAGTGTTTGAGTGTTAATCTGAGGACAGTATACAATTTGGACGTGTCCAATGCTGATTACGAAGTTGTTTGGAGTGATCACTAGTGATGGCGACATTACGCCTCCATCAGTTTTTCCATAGGAACTCAGACTCAACACGGAAGCCAAAATCAAGTACCTTGAAGAGGCTCTATTGCCCTGTGTCAAATGGGTGGCTTCTGGAAGACCCTATATCTGGCAAAATCCTTCGGCACATGGCCACACTAGCAAGAAAACCCAGTCTTGGCTGTCAATTCTGCGATGGTATCACCACTTACACCTGGGCCCCCAACTCTCCTGACTGTAACCTTCTTGATTATTATTGAATTGACACTCAAACACATTGAAATGCAGTCAGCAGAATAAACGTCCTAGCATTGTTAAGAATTATAGACAACATTTCGCTTGGCTGTTTACAATAGCAACACGAACTTGTTTTTTATTTTCTTTTGACAACATCAATTTTTGTGTCCGGAAGTATCCAACGTCTCATTATCCAGACGCTGTAGGCAATTTCTAATTGTCAATTTGTCATGGTCGCGTTTATATCATATCTCCTTTTCACCAATAGATATTTTGAATATTTGACTTCCGAGAGTGACAGCAGATAAATTTAACTCATAGTAAGTGTCTTATTCATTTAACTTTGTAACATATTCATTTTATCTTTATAGAATATAAACGTCTGCCATAGTTTCTAAGTCTTAAACTAAAACAGTTTTCAATTTTTATTATAGGTTTTGTTTTTGATATAATACAGTGATGTGTCTTAACCACTCGACCACAAAGGTCGAATTAAACCTTATAAGTACACAAATTCCTCTTTTTTTATCCTTATTCCGAGTGAATATCGACTCGGAATAACAAACCGGGGTGTCGCTTTCGAATTTCATTTGAATTCCTTGCATTCACTTACGCACAAATAACCTTGGGAAATGTATTAATCCATCTCTTCCCGCTAGTTATGGGTTAGATAATAAGGCCAGATTGGGTTCTATAGCCTTGGCTGGCAACAAGTCTACCGCAGAAAGCAATGGAAACGTACTGCGGGATATTCTTCTACCCAGTCAGTCATGTCTCTTTTGGGACATGATCGCCCAAAGCGTAAGTCACGTATAGCCCTTAACTGACTGACTGGATTTAAACAAATGAAAGACAAATACAATTTTACGAAATCTTGCGGAAAGTTACGAAATGGAATTAATTTTTAATTTATTTAGTTAAATTATTTTTAAGGAATATTGGTATTTGAGTAGATACTCTTTTTTTTTTAGTGATTTGTTTATTTATAAGGCTTAATTCGACCTTGTCTAACAATAAAATCTTTTGTGGTCGATTGGTTAACAATCAACTGATGTTCTTCCCTTATCTATAGGAGTCGTAGGTTCGAACCCTACCGGAGGATGCATATTTCACTTAGAAAAATTATTGAATATTCAGGCTGTTAAATATATATAAATATACTATTTAGTTATAAAAAAAATTAACAGAGTATTTACTATAATAATAATATCTATCAAAATATTTTTTCAAACAAACAAATTTTAAAAAATGTCACATACACACACGCATGTATATATATATATATATATATATATATATATATATATATATATATATATATTGATTGTTTGCTACTTAGTTTTCGGTCCTAATAGACCAGTACACGTTTGTATTAAAAAGTGTTCTATCCAAATAGAAAACCGGTAAGATGTAAAATCTTTTATTAAAAATCGTCTTAAAACAACCCTAATGGTAGAAAGCATGTTAGCGAAATAATTTGTTTAAAAATGAAAAATATATATAGTCATCGCAGACAGATCTGTTTCGCTGTATCACAGATCATCAGTACGGTTAGACTCCGATTGCTTTTAACCCAGGATTGAAACCCGTCCAAATTGGCGTCAGTCGGCGATTCTACCGCTGGGCTATGGGCGCTCGGTAGAAGAAGGCACCCTTTTTAGCGTATATATTATCAGTATACACGCCCAATAGCCAGAGTGATCTAATTCATTACTGAACGAGCGATGCGTACATATATACATTATGATTATTCGCATTTTTTATAATAGGTGCTTGTAACCAACAGAGAACAACGAATGAGTCTATGCAGTATATATTTACTTGGCATTTCATGAACAATAGTGCATCTATAAGGTGAATTAATTTCCTTTGCGCCTTCCTGTCACACACCCCTACATCCCATAACCTTAATGACACGCTATGAACAAACGGTAAAACGTCTTATCTTCAGCCATATCCGAAGCATTTTCAGCAATAAACTGCGTATTAAAATTTCTAATACATCAACTTAATGGACTGCAGCTGCTGTGACGAACGGCGTGTGTTAGGGAATATCACATGAGCGGTAACAGTCTACAAAGCTCATTAGGTGCGGAAAGAAAGCCGAGAGGAATTGCGGAAGACGAAAAATAATTGTTTTCAAAAGACAAAAGCCAGCATTCAGAAAACATTTAGCCTCTCTGAATAGATATTTTTAAAAGATATATTACTTTTGTGAAGGTTGTCATAGCCGAGGGTGATAGCAGTGACCAGCCCACTACTGTCTATAAAATGCTTCCGTGGCAAGTGTCTCAAATATATTTTGACAATTGAGTACCACTCCAGAGCTGAAAATTGGCTATCAAGATCGACATCCAAGGAAGGGAAAGAAAAACCCATAATTTAAGCCTCCGCTATCTTGTAGTTTTATCTAAAAAGCGTAAAAAGCTATGGATGTGAGTCCAGACATAAAAACCGTAATGGAGCCTCAATCCTGACAACTTTCCTGTCACTTCTACTGCTATGCCCTGTATTCCTATGCTCAGTAAAGCAGAGAGGGGTCTATGTAGTTTGGACAGTGTGTGGCACATATTGTTGGTGTCAGTCTTTCAAATGTCAGTTGTATCATCAAGTCGAAGGAACAAAGTGGATCCATCAGTCGCAAACGTAAAAGAAAATGCGGATGAAAGCAAAAGAAACAACACGAAGAGACGACGTGTAAGTGATCAGGGAAAATGTTTAAGATTTTAGAAAGACCTTGCATCACAGTAGGCATCATGTGTAAGAGCTGAGCAGAAATCTAACCCGATAGTATTGCTTCATTTCTTCAATTCTATTTCTGTATCTGTTTTCTTTTAGGTAGGTCTCTTATGAGACATTATTTTGATTATGCCTCCCTGTCGGCAACCTCTGTGCCGTTGGTTGAATTCTAAAGACAATGGGGAACTTGAAACAGGCCACATTACAAAACAAATAACAAATAATTAAGTTTGGGTCTGAGAACATACTGAATCTGATTTGGAAGATAAAATCAAATAAATATCATATTATATATATATATATATATATATATATATATATATATATATATATATATATATATATATAATATGATTTATTTTACTTGTGAGCGTGTCTGTAGTGAAATGTATATAATTATATCGGTTGTAATAAAATTCAATGATTTCCACATACAGTATATCACAAGGGAAGAAATGCAATAGCTACATTATATACAGACCCCTGAAGGTAAAATAGAGGAACAACATTTACATATTTATATCTTTAAAAACAATGTTACATATGTCTCAAATGATATTAATATTGGGACAAAATTTAACAACTTTCCGCAATATATATATATATATATATATATATATATATATATACATGAAAACACAACCATACTTAAACACGAAAACAATAAACAAAAACTAAAAATACTCAAAGCCATATAAATAAAACAGTTAAAAACCTAACCTGAACAAAATTAACTACGAAATCTCCAGACACATTCTCAGATGCCTATAAGAGATAACAGAAGCAATTGCTTATCCCAATGGCTTTCCATACTTAATATGTCTCGCCCCACTTTCGTGTGGTCATATGAGACGCCACAAGCTGTAGTACGATTTTTGCTTCCAGTATGCACGTACGTGTTCACCAATCTTCCACACAAACAAAATAGACGACTTCTACTATCGTTCGTCCGTGAACTGTCCGTTACAACCAACACTATTTTCATCTTTGATGAAGGCTGATATAAGCGGAAAGCTCAGAAAGGATTAAAAAAATGTATCAATATTGTGATTTTCTTTCCTCTTTTAACGATGATGCTATTAAGCATATCAGGCAATATGAAAAAGATTACATGAAATAAATCGATAAAACATGTCTATATACATATATATATATATATATATGAAACATGCATCAACATATATATATATATATATATATATATATATAAATAATAACTAAATAGACTCTGTAAGTATGTAGGCCGTAAATTTATACTAAAATAAACCTTCAAAAAAAACACTAACAAACAGAACCTAATTCCGTTACAATCCGGTGCACTAAGACGTCGGATAAATGGGGAGAAAAAAAGAAATCCGTGGAACAAGAACAAAATATTCAATACTCCGCAGCAAAGAAAAAAACCCCAAACGGAACCAACCACAAGAAAAAGTGCTCGATACAAAGTACAAAAGAAAATATACAAAAGTAGAGCAAAGACACACAAAAATCTAAAGTGAGCCAAAACCTACCGCGGTTTCACACTACGGAAATATATATATATATATATATATATATATATATATATATTGTATATTATTGTCATCTGCAGACAGATCTGTTTCGCTGTATCACAGCTCATCAATACGGTTAGACTCCGATTGCTACACAACACAGGTATATTTAATTCTTTACTCTGTATTGCATTATATGTGTGATTTGATGTATCATTTCTCAATGTATTTCCGGTTTCAAAATCCCTCTGCTCTAAATGATTTTAGAAAAATTTTCTGGGTGAAATTAACATTTATTGAAATAGCAACACTCTGAATGAGGCATTTATAAAACTTTTTCTTTCCGTTTTGGAAATGAATTCTGGATTTCTAGGCGTTCAATAATGTGTTTTTTAATTTTTTCCTCTGTTTCTATCTAATTGATAATTCATATTCAGTCAGTCAATTGCCATGCGTGATACACGCTTGGGCGATCATGTATCAAAAGAGACATGGCTGACTGGGCAGAAGATTATTCCACAGTAGGTTGCCATTACTTTCTGCAGTAGACTGGTAGCCACCCAAGGCTATAGAACCCAATCTGTCCTGTTATTTAACCCATAACTGGAGGGAAGAGACAGATTAATACCTTTCCCAAAGGTATTTGCGCGTAAGTGAATGCAGGAAATTCACTGGAATTCGAACTCGGCTTCCCGATTTCTCGTTTTGAGCCGATATTCACTACACCATTTCACATTTTAATTAGATAAAATCTTCGGATTATCCTATTCGTCTTCACGAGTTGCCATTCTCTCTTATTTAACGTATATTCATATATATATATATATATATATATATATATAGAGAGAGAGAGAGAGAGAGAGAGGTTAAGGTAAATTAATGAATATACATATGAGGAGGGTGCACATATGTATTTTTTATTCAAGTGTTAATAAAACAGTTATCAATGTATGAACAGAGCTGTGTTATATGTACCAACACTAGCAATGAGGACATTTTTGACAATTCTAAAATCAAATACAAAGAACGGACAAACTCAGAAAGACCACCATCTTGATATGACCAGCATCACAAATGCTAAAGTTGCAAATTTCTTAGATGTTATTCTCAATCTGAACCACCACCACCACCGAAAAGTTTACGGTGGTTTCGCCTGAGCAATGTTCTGTACAAATCGTAAAGAACTCATTAATGCATCAACAGGGGAATCAACTCACTCCCATAGAATCACCAAAAACCTGCATAAATCCATCCAATTTCGTTTAAGTACCAACTCTAGCAATGAGGACATTTTTGACAATTCTAAAATTTAATACATGAATGCATTAGAAAAAAGTAAACTCAACACTAGTTTAGAATGCTCCGTTAAAAACAAGGTCGGCAGAAATACGCAGAAATCACGTAAACGTAACATTATTTGGTTTAACCCACCCTTCATCCGTAATGTTCCAACAAACATTGGTAAATTCTTCCTAAACTTAATTCACAAACATTTTTTCATTCACCCATATTTGAAGATTTAAATTTTCAAGTCTTATGGTTTACACCTCTTAACTTAATTCACAAACATTTTTCCATTCAGTCAGTTAAGTGCCATACGTGATACACGCTTGGGCGATCATGTCTCAAAAGAGACATGTCTGACTGGGCAGAAGATTATCCCGCAGTAGGTTGCCATTGCTTTCTGCGGTAGACTGGTTGCCGACCAAGGCTATAGAACCCAATCTGTCCTACTATTTGACTTGTATTTAGAGGAGAAAGAGATGTACTATATTATTAAGTAGTAATTAGTGGAGGACCAGTTTATTATTTTATAACAATATAAAACTGATCCCCCACTTTATGCACAGTGTGTAGCCTTAATCATGTTTCCATCTATTATCAGTCAGTTAAGTGCCATACGTGAAACACGCTTGGGCGATCATGTCTCAAAAGAGACATGTCTGACTGGGCAGAAGATTATCCCGCAGTAGGTTGCCATTGCTTTCTGCGGTAGACTGGTTGCCGACCAAGGCTATAGAACCCAATCTGTCCTACTATTTGACTTGTATTTAGAGGAGAAAGAGATGTACTATATTATTAAGTAGTAATTAGTGGAGGACCAATTTATTATTTTATAACAATATAAAACTGATCCCCCACTTTATGCACAGTGTGTAGCCTTAATCATGTTTCCATCTATTATCAGTCAGTTAAGTGCCATACGTGAAACACGCTTGGGCGATCATGTCTCAAAAGAGACATGTCTGACTGGGCAGAAGATTATCCCGCAGTAGGTTGCCATTGCTTTCTGCGGTAGACTGGTTGCCGACCAAGGCTATAGAACCCAATCTGTCCTGCTATTTAACCCATAACTGGAAGGAAGAGACGGATTAATACCTTTCCCAAGGGTATTTGCGCGTAAGTGAATAAAATGGATTCAACTGGAATTCGAACTCGGCTCTCCGGTTTCTCGTTCCGAGCCGATATCCACTGTACCACAAACACCCATGGTGAAAAAAAGTCTTTAACGAAAACAATTTTAAAATCAGTTACAGTTGAGTTAAAAACATTGGTAAATATATTTCACAATATCGTGCTATGATATCCGATAAATATATGGCTCACATAAACAATATCCGTCACCCAATTAATAGCATAACTGAACTTTATAAAACCAATTGCAACTGCCGAAAAAATAAAACCTGCCCATTGAATGGGGAATGTATATTCGAAAGTATTTGTTAACAGAACTCGAATTCATTCGTATGGTGCTAAATTTTACTTTGGAAAAATTTTCACGAGGTAGAAGAGAAGATTTAACAACCGCATATTGTCTTTAAGCAACAGTAAATACAGCAAAAATACTGTTTCGTCTATACGTTATTTAGAATTAAAAAAACAACAGCAACAACCCAGTTATTACCGGGAATGCAATGCAAAAAGAGATAAATGTAATCTATGCGTTTTAGAAAAACCTTGTCATCTTAAATTATATCAATAATCTAAATTTGCCTAATAAAAAAGTGATTGAATGACCACATGCTGTCATAGAAAAAAATACTTAATTTCTTAGACTCCGACTGATATAGATTGCTCTATACGTTCCATCGAACCTCCAGAGCCCAGAGGTCGAATCGCCCACTGACGCTAATTTGGTCGGGTTTCAATCCTGGGTTAAAAGCAATCGGAGTCTAACCGTACTGATGAGCTGTGATAGAGCGAAACAGATCTGTCTACGGATGACTATATATATATTACGAATTTTCACGAAACTTGGTTATAAACAACCGACAATTTGAAATGAATTGTTTGAAGATTATTTTTGATCGATACTCATATTTAAGTAGATATTCTGTTTTTAATTAAACAGTATTATATATTTATATCTACTGGCCTGATTATTTACGATAAATTTTTATTACGAAAATGTGTCATTCGGCAGGATTCGAACATGCGACCGCTATCTACATAGGGGAAGGTACCATTTCATTCCGATGATAATGATGTTAAATTTTACGTTGCAAGCACTTCTAACAGAGGGAAGATAAGATTTAACAGACACATGTTGTTTTTAAACAAGACTAAGTACAGCAAAAATACTGCTTTATCCATATATTTTTGGAAATTAAAAAGAGCAACAATGACCCAATTATTACCTGAAATATCTTAACTAAAATCAAAATTTACAATGTAAAAAAGAGATAAATGTAATCTATGCCTTTTAGAAAAACTTGTCATCTTAAATCGTATGAATAATTCTAATGTGCTTATAAAAAAGTGATTTAATGATTAGATGCTCTCATAGAAAAAATACTTTGTTAAATTCTTAGACCCAGACTGATATAGATTCCACTATACGTTTGCCTCTTTCTTTCTTTCTTTTTTTCTTTCTTTCTTTCTTTCTTTCTTTCTGTTTTTTCTCCCCACTCCGCAAAATTATTTTTAACAATTATGAATTAAACTCCTTGTATTTTTAATCCTTACATTGTTTAATTTTTAAGTTTTAACTTTCAATTATTCATTTTTCTTTCATTTGTCTTTCCTTTTCCTTTTCTTTTATTCAAAATTTTAATTTTCTCTACATATTTTCTCTACAAAAATATTTGAAGATTTAAATTTTCAAGTCTCATGATTTACACCCCTTTGATTTCTTCTCCCTCCATATTATTATTTTTAATATTTTATATTTCTGTTTAAAATTTAAATTTTAAATTTAAATATTAAATTTTTATCTACATGTAACCTTAGAATATATAAATTTTTAATCTTGTTATTAAAATACAGTCACTTGAATTTATAAGATTTAATTCCCATTAAAATCAAGTGAACTTAAATTCAAATCTATTAAATCGTCAGTTTAAAATGTGCACCTGATGATTGCATAACGCATGAAACTCCGAGTCATGCCATAGATGGAGGATAATATGTATATTTATTAATACATATATATATATATATATATATATATATATATATATATAATAATAATAATAATAATAATAACTAAATAGGCTCTGTAAGTATTTAGGTTGTAAATTTATACTAAGATAAACCTTTAAAAAAAACATTAACAAACAGAACCTAATTCCGTTACAATCCGATGCACTGAGGCGTCGGATGAATGGGGAGAAAAAAAAGAAATCCACGGAATAAGAACAAAACATTCAATACTCCGCAGTAAAGAAAAAAACAAAACAAACGGAACCAACCACAAGAAAAAGTGCTCGATACAAAGTACAAAAGATATACAAAAGTAGAGCCAAGACACACAAAAAATCTCAAGCGAGCCAAAACCTACCGCGGTTTCACCCTACGGATCGACGATCCGTAGGGTGAAACCGCGGTAGGTTTTGGCTCGCTTGAGATTTTTTGTGTATATATATATATATATATATATATATATATCAGCATGCGTTGTAGATATACAAGAATCCAAAGGAATATTCTGTACATACAGTGGTAGGATAAGTCTCTAAGAGAGCTATAAATATATATGTATATAAATACTTATAGAGCAAATATAAGAAAAATTAAGGCAAACACGTTATTTCATGGTAAATCGGAAGTATGGGCCTATTTCAGGCGAACCCTCATCAGCTTCCGTCTTTATTGTACACAGGATGTAAAATAGGCCTATACTTGCTATTTACCATGAAATAACGTGTGTGCCTTAATTTTTCTTATATATATGTATATGTATAAACTACTCCATATGTAATCTATCCTCACCGAGAAGAATCTAATAACTTTCTCCTTTGATGAACTTATCTGGAGAAAATATACGAAACGGTTTTAATGATGTTTAATTTTTTTTATCATTTCACTCAAATTAACAATCTTACGCCATTTGCAGAGTATTGGCAAGGTGAAAAAGCCTGATAAATGCGTTCCTCATGATCTCAATGAAAATAAAAAATTTAGGTGTTTTGAAGTGTGCTCGATGCTGTTTCTGTGTAACAATACTGATCCATTTCTTGGCCATTTCTTGAATAATCATTTGTTATGAAAAGTGGATTCTTTATGATAACCGTAAACGATCAGGTAAATTGCTTGATCCTGATAAGTGCCCGAAATATTAATTGAAGCCAAAGTTGCATCAGAAAAAGATTATGGTAAATGAGTTATATGGCAGGACAGATTGGGTTCTATAGCCTTGGCTGTCAACCAGTCTACCGCAGAAAGCAAAGGTAACATCCTGCGAGATAATCCTCGGCCCAGTCAGTCTTGTTTCTTTAGAGACATGATCGCCCAAAGCGTTTATCACGTATGGCACTTAAATGACTGACTGAATATAATAGGTGAAAACATAATTAAAACTTCTACACTGCATAAAGTGGGGGATTGGTTTTTATTGTTATGAAGTAATAAACAGATCCCCCACTAATTATACTTAATATAATAATGAGTGATGCTAAGGCTGAGAAATCTTCCATGCATTAAATTTAAACCTTATTAAAATCTACATCGTTTCTTTCCAGGTACAAGACTTGGCAGAAAAGTTTATCGTACTTTTTTTATCTTTTGAATGTTTCCAAATTTTACGGTGCATTAAATCTAATAATGAATTGAGAGTAATAATTATAATAATACTACGTAATCGTACATTCTTGTTATTTCAAACTTTACTGTGGATATTCTTTTTTAAAGAGACGCCCAAATAGTATTTTTACTTTAACCAGTGTGTATCATGTCCACTGACCTGCGTATTCGAAAAATGTTAATGAAGAAAATGAGCTATCCGATCGGGATTAAATCTGCGTTCCTCTTTTTAAGTGAAAACACCGTTTGATCCGATGGGATTTATCAATCACCTACAAAGAATATCGCATTTCAGAAACACTTTCCCCTTCTTTCTTTTTCTCCATTATATATATATATATATATATATATATATATATACGAGTGAATAAGGAATGAAGAAAAGTTTACAACGTCCAAAACATTAATTTAAAGCAGTGCTCGATATAAAATATAGAGCTGTGAATATTTATTAAAAATTATAGTTGAGAACATGTACAAAATTATTATCTACTACAAAGTGTACATTTTGTTTCGACATTGAAACGTCAATGTCTCATCAGGTTGTGTAAAAATAAATGGAAATTCTTTTTCTTATTATTTGGCGAATTCTGTGTGAGATGTAGGTGGGGGTAGGAGATAGGGAAATATAGGTTGTAAGTTGTCAGTTAGAATTTCAACCTAAAGAGGGAATATATCTCTCACACAATTCGGCAAATATGAGAAAAAGAAATTCCATTTATTTTTACATGGATAATAATTTGCACATGTTCTAAACTATAATTTATAATATATATATATATATATATATATATATATATATATTAGAAATTATGGTTTAGAACATGTACAAATTATTAACCATTACAATGTGTACATTTTGTTTCGACATTTAAATATCAATGTTTCATCAGGTAGTGTGGAAACGAACGGACACTATCTGATAAGACAATGTTATTTCAATGTCGAAACAAAATTTACACTCTGTAGCGGAAAAAATTGTACATGTTCTAAACTATAATTTATAATATACGTAAATATATATAATTTATAATATATATATATAAACTATATAATATTATTATTATTATTATATATATAAACTATAATATATATATATATATATATATATATATATATATATATATATATATATATATTTTACAAAAAGAAAAGGTATATAGATAAAACTCCAAGAGGGATCCTATTAATATTAATTGTTGAAAATAAATATTAAAACTGATCCAGCCAGAGGACTTAATGTAACTAAAATTATTTATTTACAGAGGAAAATACGTTTAATTTTTTTTTTCAAATACATTTCGAAAATTACATGTGTCGGATGATCATTTTTGCAAAACAAATTAGTTTCATCAGCGATGTTTTATATTATGGAAAAATTCAAAACTTGATCATACATCGGAAGTTCCGTTAAAAGTAGGAAACGGAAAGAAATAAGAAAGTCGAGGGGAATTAAAAAAAAGAGGGAAGAATTTGTTAAAATGCAGGCGTCCAATCGCCGCTCTTTCAGATATTCCAGACATTAATATGACTAACTTTTCTATTGCCAGTGTGGATATGAAATAACTATACTAATTTAAATGCAATGTCAATTCCCATCTCTTGTCCACTTGACTACAGTCCTTCTCTCGTCCTTTCCCCATCTCCTTATGTATCTTTTTCTTTTACTTTCTCACTTTACCCTCGCTACTGTCTTAACACTGGTATTCCCATCCCCGCTTGCCCTTTATCCGACACCCCCTGTAAGAGGTTCCTCTTTCTTTTCGCTCTCCTCCTGCTTAAACTTTCACTCTTCTCTTATGTAGCCCCCTGCGCACTAGAGACAATACCGCCTTGCTTGGGTTGAAACGATGAAAAAACAAACAAACAAAAAAACAACTAAAATACAAAACAACAACAATAAAAGATAAGCTAACGTACATATTGAAAATATCTAAAAATTCTTAGACACCATCTAAAAAAATGTCTAAAAATTCTTAGACACCATCTAAAAAAATGTCTAAAAATTCTTAGACACCATCTAATAAAATGTCTAAAAATTCTTAGACTCCATCTAAAAAAATGTCTAACAATTCTTCGACACCATCTAATAAAATGTCTAAAAATTCTTAGACACCATCTAAAAAAATGTCTAACAATTCTTAGACACCATCTAAAAAAATCCAAAGAAAAACTTATTCTACCTATCCACAAAATCACAAAATTATGTACATCCCTAACCATGCTTCTTTCTCTTTTAACAACATATTTTAGAAATAAAATTTGGCTTATCCATGGGCTCACCTCTCAGTGGTGATTTCGCTTGCCTATTTCTAGAGGTTTTAGAATGCAGTTTTTTTTTAATTATATTAAACCTAAGAATTCTACTTAAGATAGTAGATGCCGTCCTAACATTTTGTCCCCACGGCACTAACCAAATAAACTTAATATCTAAACTCAATAAGGTAGAACCTATCAAAGAATTTACGAATGAACTTAAAACTAACAATTCTTTACATTTATATGACATTTTAATAATACGTGATAACAATAAATTACAATTTAAGGTTTACCGTAAACTTATCAACAAAAAGCAACTTATTCATTTCTGTTCCAACAACAACCAAAGAATGAAATCTGGTTTAATTATAGGTTTGTTCCTTAGGGCCCTCATAATATGCAGCCCTAATTATTTATCTGAAGAAGAGAGACGTATTGAACAAACAATTAAACTTCTCCACTACCTACACCAATTCATATTCAACGCCAAAACATGCTTATAAAATCCACTAAACCAAAAAACGAATACCCAGAAAATTACATAAATATCATAATATTACCTTTTAACATATTTTTATGTGAACTCATAAATAAATTTTCTCTCCAAGACCACCTAATATTGGCGATATTCTTCTTGTTGTATGCGCCCTCTCCCTTCAGGACGTAAGCGATCATTGTTCTCCACCTCTCCCTATCCCTTGTGGGTCTTAGTATGTTTTCTCCTGTTACACCTCGTAACCCCCGTTCCGTCATCCCCCTGATCAGGCCTTGCAAATAAATTATCCGCGGCCTTTCTCTGTCTCTTTTTCCTTCTATCTGGCCAGTCAGTATCAGGTTCGCCAAGCCCTCCTACCTCATTGCATGTCCCATGAACTTCAGTTGTATCTTCCTGATACACACTATTAATTTCCTTTTCGTTGCCATTCTTTCCAACACCTCATCGTTGCTCGCATGCTTGGGCCACGATATCCACAGCATCCTTCTGTAGAACCACATTTCCGCTGCTTCAATTTTTGTCCTCATTTTCGATGATATTGTCCAGCATTCACAGCCGTATTGAAAAACTAACATCCCATATGAATCCAGCACTCTTTTCTTTGTTTCTAGTGAAATGTTCCTGTGTGTTAGTACTTTACTCAGCTTTGGCCTATACTTGCCAATTCGCCTTCGTATCTTTGTGTCGCACATTCCATCTCCTGTTAGAACACTTCCTAAGTATTTAAATTTTTGTACTTGTCTGATTCTGGTATCCCCCACCTGTATTTGGCATTTTGGGTTGCTCTTTTTGCTGATGACCTCGCATTCAATTTTCTTAAAGTTTATTTGTAGTCCTTTTTTATCACTCTCCGCAGTTACCCTCTGTGGGATGTCTTTTAGTTTTCTTTCCGTGTCTGCAATCAGCACTGTATCATCTGCATACCTTATGTTGTTCAAGTTGTATCCTCCAATAACAAATCCTGGCGTATCATCTAGGGTCCTCAAAATATTCTCGCTGTGCAAGTTGAACAAATCTGGTTTGGTGTCTTTTTCTTTCTTTCTTTTTTTTAATTGGCGATATTATCAGATTAAAAAAAGACACCAAATGCCGGGACTTACAAATGTCTATTATATTTATTTTACTTTTATAATAATAATGATTATTATTATTTTATATTTTATATTAATATATTTTTCTCTCATTTATTATATATTATTGTATGTTATTTATATTGCTTCATTATAATAATGATAATAATGTAACGATATGATATGGCACTTTATAGATTACTATTATCTAAACTGTGTGTGTGTCTGTGTGTGTTACCTATAGACTCTGAAACGGCTGAACCGATTTTCTTGAAAATTTACACAGTTGTACTATAAGCGTCTGCGAGTGTTCTTACTTAGGTTTTGTGTCGAGGTACACCAGATAAATATCGAAAACCGATAATCGAAAAAATTGGGTTATAGAAGAAGTAGTCCGATTTTAATCAAATTTCATACACTCATAGTCAAATATATAAAAAACGATATTCAGAAGTTTCAAAGTTACAGTTCTTACAATAGAGCAGAAAATCGATAATATATATATATATATATATATATATATATAAAAGGCAATATGTTTGTGTTTGTCTGTTTATCTGTCTGCATGTACTTTATACAAATCCACAATATTTTTCCGATTCTCACCAAACATCACAAATATTCTTTAGGCTGAGTCTGAGTTCCAGGACCATGGATTAGTTTTAAAGCTTTCATTATACCCGAGCAACGCCGGGCTATACTGCTAGTAATTTTATATTTATGTCTTAATATGTTTCAACCATTTTAATACATAGATATTTAGTATTTTAATACATATTATTTCATTGAAAGATTCTAACCGATAACAACTTATTTTCGAAATTTATTTTATTTATTTATAAAAAAATCGCTTAATATTTGTATACATTATTTCGCTAGAATTTTAAACGAAAATTTATTGCGCTTTCTCCTATTGTTTTATGATCATTTCTTCCATCTTTATTTTCCTTTTGTATATCTTTTTAGCTAGCACGGAAAAAAAATAAAAAATAAAATGAAATGTTGTTCTTAAAATTTTTTTTTAATAAAACTTTTATTACCATCGTTGGTAACTACCTGATTGAACATTATTTTTTCAATGTCGAAACAAAATGTACAGTTTTGTAGTAGTTTGTAGTGTGCACATGTTTTCACATCATTTGTTTTCATTATTAATAAAATATATATATATATATATATATATATATAATGTATACCTAGTGAGCCAACAAACCTACCACGGTTTCACCTAAGCAGATCATCAGGGAAAGCCAGCCTTGGTAGTTTTGTTGGCTCACTAGGTATACTTTATTTATTCTGCTCTACGTAAGTATAGAGAGCTTTTTGGTTCGCTGATTACTCGTCTCGGGTTTTTTTCTTTCGACTACGGGCTGACTCAGTCCAAATCCTTTTCACTGATGTTCATGTGCTTAGCTCTTTCTTTTTTTTATAACCATTTTTCCTTCCACGGAGATCCGCGAAGGGTTTTTCGACACGAGTATAGTTATAAGTTTGTCTTTATATATATATAGTTTTTCGACACGAGTATAGTTATAAGTTTGTCTTTATATATATATATATATATATATATATATATATATATATATATATATAATCCATTCATTGTCTCGAGTAGCCTGAAACTCAGTAATAGTGTTAGTTTTAGATCTTTCCGGTTTTAGGTCGATACCTTACTTGGGTACATTAATTCTTGTTTATATATATATATATATATATATATATATATATATATATATATAATTCTGCCAGATTAATATCCTGTCAAATCAGAACTACTATGCTTGAATCATATCGGTAGACGTAAAGTAATCAAATATCCGTTATTGTCAACCTCTAGCCAAAATCATCCACCCGAGTAGCATTTGAAGGAAAAATGAGATGCAATATGGAAGCAATTCTTCTATCGATATCTGCAGACATTCATATGAAAGTGAATATCAAGAATGTTAAATTTCAAACGAGCAATCGATGAGAAAATCTGGCCACAATGGTGGTAAATGTGTGAATAACTGCGTAAAGTATTGACTTAGTTCTTGAAACGTTTTCCGTTTATCTCCATCTCGATGAGAAACTAATAAGAAGCAAGCAAATTAATGGATATTACCGTGAAAGAATTTCAACAACATAACAAATCAGTTCATTTTTAGGTCGTATATTTAAAATATCCTCTAATATGAATGATCTGTAGCTGACATATATCGAGGGATATGTTTACTTATTTATTATTTGTGTAAATTAATTGAAACGAAACTAATAATAAAATCCTAGGATCTTTCACGCTTTCCCTGATCGGTGTGCATCGTTTCTTGGAGTGGTTTTTCTCTTTCGACCGCATTTTTCTTTAGGTTTTTGGACTGATGTAGCCTGTTTATTTCTTCACCTTCATAACACGGTTGACACTTGAAAGGGTGACATCAACAATATCCGCGATCTCTTTGTAAGGCTTGCCAGTCTGTTCGTGCTTTGTTACAAATCTTGTGCACTTCTTTGGAGTAATGTCTGTCGCAGAAAATGGCCGTAGGTCAATAAATCGACAGCCGTGACAATAGTGTCTAGACTTGATAAAAATCTGATCTAATTACGGTTGACTCAATATTTTTCAAGGCGAAACAAATTATACCGTACAATCCAAAAACTAGAATCATATTACTGTACACCATTGCAAATAACCTAATAGAAATCAATTACACCCTGTCACATCAGCTAGTCTAAAACTGACCGTATTGTGAAAGAAATGAAATTAAAGCAGTTATTAATTTGCACAGGGGTGTAAATCTAAAAGTTATCCTGAATAAACACACCCATAAATTCTTTCTTACTAAGGCCTCGTTCCTTGATCTTATTTTTAATTTTATTTTCCTTAATGAATTTTCCTATGGCATGCAACTTTGTATTTACGCTGGCGACACAAAAATGTATTCTAGTGTCGATAGTAAACCTGATCAGTTCGATATTGGCAGCTAGTATCCAAAACGACATCCCGTCTTTTGTGAACCGCGTCTAAAGACGATCCGTTAATTTGAAATCTCCAAAATTAAACTCCTCTTGATTAATCATTTAAGAGATCCATATCTTCCTTCCATCAGCATGACTGATGCTAACCTTCTAGAAAGTGTCTCATTGGGACTTTTCTAACATTATCAGCTGACATGAAGTGGAAGGACTATTAAATCCATTGCTAGGTCAGCTTCTAAGAAAGTTGGTTCACTATACCGTCGAGATATTTTTTCTTTCCAGAATCTGTCTATTGTGGGGACCTACCTACAAATAAACTCTTCCACACCTTATAATTGGCTACCAACTCTGAAAAGTAGCCAGAGAGTGAGTGAATGAGTGAGTCAGAACGCACGCTAGAGAAAATACTCTCCAGTCCACGTTTACCTTTGTACTAAGTTTCCCGAGAATATACTATTCCACCTTATATCCGAGTCCGTGTTATCTTTCTACGGCCCTTTGGTCATAACACTGCCATACTTACCTATAAGTCTACTCTTAGTCTATGCTTAGAATATTGGTTTCACATATGGTCTGTTGAGCACCTTGATAAAATCCAAAGAAGAATCAGCAAATTTATTGGTCTTGATCTGGCATCTCGGATTAAGTCACTTTCCTATCGCCGTCAGGTTACCTCCCTGTTCCCTTTTCCATAAATACTTTCATGGTAACTTTGAATGGGCGCTACGCTATGATACCTAAACTTCATGAATTTAAGCCTAGTACCAAACTGGTGTCGAGATCTTATCAATTCACAATTGAGCTGTCTACATGCAGCAGTAAGTTCTGCTAACTGTTCCTTTTCTCACACTTTTCGCTTGTGGAATTCTCTTCCTGCTCCATGCTTTCTGACCAACTTTGATCTTCAAAAAATTTAATTCAACTTCAATCGCTATCTACTCTCTTCCTGATTACTACTTTTTCTTTCCGCTCGTTAGTTATATTTCTGTTCTTAATTCTTTCAAACCTGGCAACCCCTTGTCTTTTACTGGTTGTACTCCTTTACAAAAGACGAAATTGATTATAAAATTGTATTATTTATTAACTGAATTTAGATATATAGAAATACAAGGTATCTACAAAGTCATTAGATAATATCCACAGAACATTACAAAAGAAATTAGAGATAGTTTGTTTTATTTAACGGCATATCAATCTACGTAGGTTTGTTAAAGCCCAAAATGTGTGTCTTAGGGCATTTTTATTTTTTCTATTTTTATTTTTAATTTGTTTAAAAATCGTTTAGTTATAATGAGAAAGTTGATTTAGTTGGTTTTCATGAAAAGGTTGTTTTTTTTAATTTTTTGGTTTACTAAAACTCTAGATATCTTCTGGTTTTGTATTTCTAAAAAGCAGCACCAAAAAATAAAAAAAAAACAAAAAATTGGTAATATTTTTTCCTTCGATATTCCTCAACAATACATTGTGATAATATTTTCTTCCCCAAAATTTATTTCTCGAATTTTTACTATAAAAATATATTTTTTACTTTCATAGTGTTTTGAACCAAGTCTGGGAAGTTAACTATTTCCATATAGCTGGGATCCTAACAGGTGATGCGACTCCGGGTCAGTGTAGACCTTGAAACAACAGCAATTGAGAGGTGGCTTTATACTCCACAAAACCTTCCAATCTGAGATCCCCAACTGCAGGGTGCAGTGTATTGTCATTCCATAGACCATTAAAATTTCTGGTGACTAAATGTACTGTTTCATATTAATATATAACTTTTATTTAATAAATTCTTTTAATGGTATTAGCTTCTTTTTTTTCTTTTTTTTTTTTTTTGGCTTCAGATAGCAATTAAAACATTACTTGGACGGAAATTAAATATTGTTTACATGTCATTCGCTTAATGAATAAAGCCTAAAAAGAAAGTATTTAGTTAACTATTTGTACAAGGTAACCAAAAAGTTCTGTCCGTTTTTTGATTAGTCATTCGATGAAGTTGAAATATATACGAAATGCGTGCAGCAATTGTTTTCAAATTCAGACAGCCGGAAGAAGGAACACACACACCGTACCCGGCCATCAGTTATAAGCCGGACAGCTGAGAGTAGGATGGAAGTGTCTAGAGATCTCGTTCGGGGTTGTTTGCTTTACGACTTCAAAGTGGGCTTATCAGCAGTTGCATCAAGCCGCCGCGTCAAGCGTTTGGGGATAGTGCTGTGGATGAACGTACTGCAAGGCGTTGGTTTCGAAAATTCAAGTCGGGAGATTTGTCTCCCTATGATAAGTCTCGCAGTAGACGACCACAAGTCTTGAATGACGGAGTCCTGAAGGCGGCCATTGAAGAGGACAGTAGTCTAAAGTGTGGTGAATTGCAAGACAGTTCAACGTTTCCGGTTAAACAGTTAGACTTTACCTGCACCGCCTAGGTAAGACGAACAAACTGAGCAAGGGGGTTCCGCAAAAAGCTATTGGAGGTCCACCAGGGACAACGCGTGGCAGCCTGCGTATCCCTACTTTCTCACCACCGTACCGCATCCGTATTCAATCGAGTGCTTAACATTGATGAAAACTCCCAAGCGTTCCAGACTTTGGTTGTGTCCTCATGATGCTGTCCCTCACACCACAAGACCACCTATGCTCCCACGCAAGATTATGCTTTGTGCTTGGTAGACAAGTCGTCAAGTGGTTCATTATGAACTGCTACCAACGGGCCAAACGGTAACTGGAGACCTATACTCGCAGCAATTGAAACGTTTGCAACGGGCATCGCACAAGAGCTCAGGGATACCATACAGCAAAGTGGGAGGGAGACTTTGGGCTATACACCTTATTCACCTAACCTTGCGCCATCCGATTACCACCTCCTCTATACCCTGGATAATCATCTTCTTGGGAAATCCTTCACCAATGAAGCAGACTTGCGAAAAGCCCTCACGGACTTATTTGCGTCAAAACCCCCTGATTTCTACCGCAAGGGCATTGAACAGCTAGAGACACGTTGGCAGAAGGTGCTGGATGCCGATGGCAATTACTTCGAAAACTAAATACAAGTTACACATACTGTGAAGCGTTTTCTTTTCTTCCTTTAAAAACGGACAGAACTTTTCTGGTTACCTTTTATATAAATTCTCTATTCATTTCATATTATATAAACATTTCAAGAGTGCAATTTTTCTCTTTCCCCAATGAATTTGAAATTACTTAAACATATATTCATTTACATATGAAAAATATATCTATTAGTGTTCTATCATTACAATAAACAAGTTTACATGTGTCACCAATTATTATATAATCTCTGTTAGATTGTAAAATAAAAGACTTTCCTGACATGTAAGAACACACACACACACACACACACACACACACACATATATATATATATATATATATATATAGTCATCCGCCGACAAATCTGTTTCGCTGTATCACAGCTCATCAGTACGGTTAGACATCCGATTGCTTTTTACCCAGAATTGAAACCCAACAGAATTGGCTATAGAAGCTTTGGGACCCCTTGAAATTCTTTCATGGCCCCCTAGAGATGCATAGACCTCTAGTTGAGAACCAAGAATCTGTTGGTATCTATTGTAAAACTGTTTCCTCTATCGAGTTACTCATGTTTAATAGGTAGGTTGCATTTTTAACTTCTATCTGGCCTTTGAGTTTCGAATTTTCCAAATTCTATTTAATGGTTACTTGCTTTAGAAATTTCAACTTTAGCTTACTAATATTGAGTAAAATTATCATTTGTGTTTAAGTTTCCCTAAAATTTCATGTATCCCGCATATTCAGTCCACGTTATTCTTTGAATCTTTCTGTATGATAAAATTATTTTTGCTTCAGGTCTCTTCTTTTTCTGTACTAGATTTTTCAGCATTCATTGCCATATAACGAGACTGATATTACGAAATATTGCGATACTTTTTTCTTTTTATCTAGCGATTTTTTCCTGTTTCAAAATTTGTTTGCTATCCCAATGTGCCTTTGGATTTCTGTGTCACAGATTCCGTCCTCTGCTAAAAACGCTTCCTAGATATTTAAATTTTGAATTGGTGTATTTCACTCTTGAATCTGTACTTTCTATATTGGAATGTTTATTTTCCGAACAGACTGTTATGAGACCTTATATAAAATCTTTTAAAAAATTGTCGATTCTTTAAAAATATGTAAATTCTAAAATGAAGTGGTTTACATTCGCTTTTTGTTTTTAAGCAGCGTTAATTTAGACTAAGAATGACATTTGTCTGACGTACGTGGATTTTAAAATGAAGTATTTTGCATTCGTTGTTTCTAAACTTTTCAACGAAACAATCAACTGTTAAAGTGTCTTGGTAAAAATAAACTGAAAAAGCAACTTCATCTGAAATAAATAAATTCTACTATGAAATATTTTGCATTCGTTTACATTCAACATATTGTTATGTGCTACTTACTGAGGTCGGGTTCTGAGGATTCATTGGACGGCCATTTTTTTTTCATTTCTTTTGAGGTAAGAATTATTGGCCGGGATCTAAAGCGTGCTTCCCATTGTCTCCAGACCATAATTCAACAGGCATTGGGTTGGATCTGGTCAAGATCTAAAATAAACAAAGTTGATTTAAGCCATGCTCGCAACACTATGATACTTCCTACGTGAAACAGCTATGTTTAACTTTCATTCTATGACATTTATAACAGTTGCTACGGGCACGTCGTGTATTGGTTAAGGATCAAAAGCAAACAATTTTTTAACCATTTCACCCCAAGCAACCTGTTAACGCCTCTAATGTGCAGGGGTTTGCATAAGAAAGTTGAAGTATTAGGTAAGGAGGAGAGTGAAGACAAAGACCAATCAGCTACAGGGAGTGAAAGAGAAAGGGCAGGAGTGAAGATAGTTGCAAAGGTAGAGAGAAAGAAAAAGAACAAGATACACGGGGTGATGTGGAAAGTTCTGGAGTTAAGTAGATAAGAGATTGGAATTGACTGGAGGTTACAGCCGTCAGGATAGCAGATATATGGAAAGGAGTTCCACAGGCGTGAAGCGCGAGAAAAGAAGTGGATGGAATAGAATTGTCGCCTGCATTTGATTGTTGAAGATTTACTTTTAAAAAGATTTATCACGAATTAATCTTAGAGACTACGTGTTTTAAATTTAGCTAAGCATTAGATTTAGATTATTATAAAGAAAATCAAATACGATACGAAGTTAGTCACACGTATATACAAATATGTAGGCGCCTAAATGTGGACAAACAGACTTTAAACTTTCTCATCGTCGGAATGTAGCTTCCCTCTATATCTTCTATAAATATTTTCATGGATTCTGCTATGACAAACTTGGGGTCACTGGTGCCCCCTACAGAAGAATTAACTTAGGCAACCAGACTGGCAACAAGGTTTCACCCTTTTAGAGTTAGATCAACCAAATGCAGGTGACAATTCTATTCCATCAGCTTGTTTTCTTGCGCCTCCCGCATGTGGAACTCCCTTACTTGCTTTCCTAACGACTATGACCTTCAGGAATTTAAATGAAAAGTCAATTCCCAACTCTTATCCACTTAACCCCAGCCCTTTCCACGTCACCTCATGGATCTTGTTCTTTTCCTTTTTCTCTACCTGTCCACACTCCTGTGTTCACATCCTTCTCTTGTCCCTTCTCTTTCACCCTCTGTAGCAGGTTGCTTGGGGTGAAATGGTTAACAAATCGCTTGCTTTTGATCTTTAACCAATATACAACGTGCCCGTAGCAACTGTTATAAATGTCATAGAATGAATGTTAAACATAGCTGTTTCACGTAGGAAGTATCATAATGTTGCGAGCATGGCTTAAATCAACTTTGTTTATTTTGGATCTTGACCAGATCCAACCCAATGCCTGTTGAGTTATGGTCTGGAGACAATGGGAAGCACGCTTTAGATCTCGGCGGCCATTAATTCTTGCCTCAAAAGAAATGAAAAAAAAAATGGCCGTCCAATGAATCCTCAGAACCCGACCTCAGTAAGTAGCACATAACAATATGTTGAATGTAAACGAATGCAAAATATTTCATAGTAGAATTTATTTATTTCAGATGTTGCTTTTTCAGTCTATTTTTACCAAGACACTTTAACTGTTGATTGTTCCGTTGAAAAGCTTGGAGAAAACGAATGCAAAATGCTTCATTTTAAAATCCACGTACGGCAGACAAATGTCATACTTATTCAAAATTACCGCTACTTACAAATCAAAAAGCGAATGTAAACCACTTCATTTTAGAATTTACATATTTCAACAGAATCGTAACAAATTGTTCGCAAAATTAACATTCCAATACACAAAGTACAGATTCAAGAGTGAAAAACAATTCAAAATTTAAATATCTAGGAAGCGTTTTTAGCAGAGAACAAAATCTGTGACACAGAAATTCAAAGGCGCATTGGGATAGCAAAAGAACTTTGAAACAGAAGAAAATTCGGGAGATAAAAAGAAAAGAATATTGAAATATTACGTAATATCTGTCTCGTTATATGGAAGTGAATGCTGAAAAATCTACTCACAAAAAAAGAGACGTGAAGCAAAAATAATGTGCTTCTACAGAAGTGTACAGCGAATAACATGGACTGAATATGCAGGATATGAAATTTTAAGAAAAATTTAAACAAAAATAATAATTATACTCAATATTAGAATGCCAGAGTTGAAATATCTAAAGCAAATAACCATTAAATAAAATTTGGAAAATTCGAAACTCAAAGGACAGATTGAAGGTAAATATATGACCTACCTATTGAGCTTGAGTGACTGGATAGAGGGACGAATTTTACAAAACATACTCACAGATTCTTGGTTCCCAATCAAGGGTCCATGAATCCCTAGGGGGCAATGAAAAAATTCCAAGGAGTTTAACAGATTCTATAGTCAGCTTTCAAACACCTTGCCCAAGGAAATCATGGATCACTTGTCTCGACTAGATGATGACTTTCATCGTTATTTTCCTGACTTAAGGATTGACAAAAAAACTCTTCTTATGTCAGGTTGATGATGTGTTAGAAGACACACATGAAGAGTTCATTGAACTTATCAACGATTCAACAGCCAGGAATATCTTCCAGTCAAAAACATTGTCTAGTTTCTGGTGTTCAATGATGGAATTATATCCAAAAGTAAGTGATCTTGCAATTTGAGTTCTTATGCCTTTCGTTTCAACCTACCTGTGTGAAAGTGGGTTTTCTGCATTACTCGCAATAAAAATAAAATCAAAGAACAAACTGTCTGTAGAAGATGACTTTAGGTTTAGACTGGCCGCTACATAACCAAGGAGTTTTGGGCTATTGAATAGATGTTCATTGTGGTGTAATGGATATCGTTTAGGAGCGAAAATTTGGAGAACCGTGTTCGAAAGAGTAATCACTAACTGAGCAGAAGACTTTCCCTCAGTAGGATTCTATTGTTTTCTTGCTGTAGATTGGTAGCCAACCAAGGCTATAGAACCGAATCTGTCCTGTTATTTAGCCAATAACTAGAAGAAAGAATTGACGGATTATTCCTTTTCCAAAGGTATTTGCGCGTAAGTGAATGCAACGAATTCAACTGGATTTCGAAATCGGCTCCCCGATTTCTTATTCCTGGCCGATATCAACTGCACCAAAACGCACATCTTAGCGGATTCAATAATCCATTTTTCCATCCGATTATATAGTTTGATATTTCACTACTTACATTAATGTTGTGATGTGTTCGTCCAAGATCTTCCTGACTAGTAGCGATCGTGTTCTCTTATTTATTGTTTTTAAGATCTGAGCGATAATCGATATCCACAATTTCTTTTTTATTGTTGCTTTTTTAATTTTTACTTTTTGACATTCCACACTGTTCTTGTTTTGTCATGTATGTCTAGTTTATCTAGGTTTTTTTCGCCTTTGCATTTAGAAATTTCAACTTTGATTATTACTAACTGTTGTGGGTCCAGGGAATGGGAACCGCACAAAATAAAGGAACAACAATCAGAATTGAAAACAGAAAAATAAGTATATTAACGTAAAGGATACAAACTTTAACGCAGGTTAATAATCCAGGAATACAGTTAGTTAGAAGTATATATACAAGTCTCTAAAGTAAAGCCCATAGTAGTTTTTGTATGTCCACGTCGGAAGCTGACGGGTGCTGTGTATTAATATTCTCGCTGAGTGATGGTCAGACCTACTATGTGCTACTGACGCTGTATTCTCCGTGAAACCTTCGTATCTTTCGGTATCGTTCGGTATGTAACTGATCTCTCTTATTGCTTCTATGTCAGGAGTATATGTATACTCAAGTCGAGTCCATTATCATGGAAAAATGTGAGAACCCTACAACACTAATGTTTATCCGTACAAGGTCTAAGAGTCACTCAAGGTAGTGGGTTGCCGTGTGGTTTTTGTATGAGTGTAAAAAACGTCAAGAAGTGAATTGTAAAGAAATGTAAAAAAATAAAATATACAGAGTTCGATGGACAAATTGTTGCCATTTTATATTTGTTCATTTTGTGCGGGTGCCTTGCTTGTTTTTGATTTCGTCGACTGCACACTAGAATTTAATATCGTCTGCGAGAAAAAGTTCCAGGGCGAATTTCGCTCCGCCAGGAATTTGGAAACAGCCTGCTGTAGTGCTTTGCATTCGCACCGTAATCTCTAATACAGACATTTCGGCGGGATTGGGTGCAAATGCAGAAGATTTACAAAATGTTGGATGAATCCAATTGTGATTACGAATTTGTTTAGAGTGATTACTAATGACGGTGACCTTATGTTCAACTTTCCACAGTAGCCGACATAAAATGACTTGAGGAGCTGTCAAAAGTATTGCTTCTGGAAGACCTTATATCTGGCAACAGGACTCTGCACCATGCCATAGAAATAAAAGAATCCTGTAACATCCTATATTATTATATGTTTCGTGCAGTTGAGCGAGCGATCAATAAAACTCCTTGCAACGCCAAAGATGAAGTGAAGACAAGGATTATGGCAGCATTCGTTAACTGAAACAAGGAGACCGTCCAGAAAAGTAACAAGAGATTCCGAAGTCCTCTGAAGGCCAAGGTTGAAGCCAATGGCAATTTTCAGCATTTTCTTTTTTAATCATTTCACCCCGAGCAAGGCGGAAACGCCACTGATGTGCAGGGGGCTACATAAATGTAAAGAAGATTAATTAGAAAAGAGTGAGGAGTACAAACTAGTTAGAAAGGAACAATAGAAATCAGGTGCGATGACAGATACATAGGTGGAGAGAAAGCGAAGGTTATAAAGGGGTGGGGAGAGAGCTAGAGTCCAGTGGTTAGTAGATAAGTATTGACTTTGCATTTAAATTCCTGGAGGTTGTAGCCGTCAGGAAAGCAAGAATACGGGAGCGAGTTCCACAGGCGGGAAGTGCGAGAGAAGAAGCTGCAGGAGTAGAATTGTCGTCTGCATTTGGTTAAACTGACTGTGAATGGGTGGGACCCAGTTGCCAGTCTGGTTGCACGAGTTATCACCTGTTGAGGAGGCATCAGTGACTTAAGCTCGTCCGAGCAGAAGCCTTTTGTCTATACTTCTGAGATGAGGTAGTATTTATATTATTTACACTGTTTGGACTTTTGTCATCATCTTCACTTTCATGTTTACAACGTTTCGGCTATTGCATTACTGAAATATTAACTTAAAGAGTCAAAGGGAACATGACAGGCAACCTCTCCTGCCTCCCCCACCAAAGCATGGACCTGAAGGCAATATACTGCGCCTCCTCGGCCTTACACTGTCTTCCGATCTCAAGTGGAATTATTACATTGTGTGAATAGTTAAATCCACTCCTAGGAAGGTTCGGTCACTGTGTCGAGCCAGAAAGTTTTTTCCGCCTAAATCCATCTTGCATATATATAAATCAACCATCTGTCCATGCATAGAATACTATTGTCATATATGGTCAGGCGCCACTGCTATTCGTTTCAGTGTTCTCGACTGGCTCCAAAGGCGAATTTGTAATGTGATTAGTCCTGACTTGGCAGTTTGACTCCAGCCGCTTTTTCAGCGGCGGGATGTGGCTTTTCTCTGTGTATTCTACAAATATTTTCATTACTACTGCTCGGACGAATTTAAATCGCTGGTGGTCTCGTCACGAGAATTTACTCGTGCAACCAGGCTGGCAATATAGTCCCACCCTTTTACATATAGATCTACGAAGTGCAGCCGACAATTCTACTCCATCAGCTTCTTTTCCCGCACTTCTCGCTTGTGGAACTCTCTTCTATATTCTTGCTTTCCCGACGGCTACAACCCCCAGTAATTTAAATGCAATGTCTTATCTCTTATCCACTTGATTCCAGTTCTTTCTATATCACCCTGTATATATTTTCCTTTTTCTCTACTTTCGCAACTGTCATCACACCTGTATTCCCATGCTTCTTTTGCCCTTTCTCTGAGACTCTGTAACGGGTATGTCTTTATTTTTACTCTCTTCCTATCTAATCTTGTAAGATTATGTAACCTCCTGCGCATCAGTGAATTTACCGCCTTGCTTGGGGGTGAAACGTTTTCAAAAAAGATAACTACATGACATCCGGAAGAGGCATTGCATATGGAATGAGAATGATATACCCCAGTGATCAAAATAAAGTGTTGATTTCGAAATTCTTGAAGAATGACGAAGCGTACAAAGGCCGAAAATCGTAAACATTAGAACAACAGTCCGAATAAAGTAAATAATAGAATTTTTAAAAAATTTACTCTTTAGTACTTCAAGATATTTTGGTGTAATTTTGGTAAATATAGCTGTTAAAATGAGAAGTCAGTGTTACTTTATTTTTGAGTCATTTAGACGACATTTCATTTATAAATATAATAGTTAACAATAGACTTAAAAAAGTTCAAGATTATCATATTTGGGAAAACATCCAGCTATGTGAACGGAACTTCTTACTAGTGAAATACTAATGGAACTGGCGATGATTCATCTTTGTGTAGGGGATATGGCGGGTCCCGTTCGTAAATGTCAAAGGGTGGTTGGTCTAAGGAACGTAACACGTTCGAACAAAGGCCATAGTAATAGCGATTGGGGAAAATATGTTATTGACAGTTTAAATTTTCACTTAATGGTCAGTCAGTTAAATGCCATACATGATACATACTTTGGGCAAACATGTCTCGAAAGAGACATGACTGACTGGGCAGAAGATTAACCTAGGTTGCATTAGGTTACCAGTGCTTTCTGTGGTAGACTGGTTGTTATCCAAGGCTATAGAACTCAATCTGTCCTATTATTTGACTCATATTTAGAAATGGAAGAGATGTATTATATTGTTAAGTAGTAATTAGTAGGGTATCAGTTTATTATTTCATAACAATATAAAACTGATCCCCCAGTTTATGACCAGTAGAAGCCTTAATCATGTTTTCAACTATTATATTCAGTCAGTCAGTTGAGTGCCATACGTGATGCACGCTTTGGGCGGTCATGTCTCGAAAGAGATATTACTGAGTGAGCAGAAGATTATCCCGCAGTAGGTTGCCATTGTTTTCTTCGGTAGACTAGTTGCCAGCCAAGGCTATAGAACCCAATCTGTCCTGTTATTTAACTCATAGCTAGATGGGGAAGAGATGTATAATATTATTAAGTAGTAATTAGTGAGGGACCAGTTTATTACCATAAAAATAGAAAACCGATCCCCCACATTATGTACAGTAGAAGCCTTAATCATGTTTCCAACTATTATACTCAACCAGTCAGTTACGTGCCATACGTGATACACGCTTTGGGCGATCATATCTCGAAAGAGGCACGACTGACTGGGCAGAAGATTATCCCACCGTATGTTGCCATTACTTTCTACGATAAACTGGTTGCCCACCACGGCTATAGAACCCAATCTGTCCTATTATTTAACCCATAACTGGAAGGAAGAATCCTTTTAATACTTTTTCCCAAAGGGTATTTGTGTGCAAGTGAATGCAAGGAATTCAACTGGAATTCGAACTCGGCTCCCTGATTTGTCATTTCGAGTCGATATCCACTGCACCACACCGTACAACCATCTCTTAATAGTATCAGTTAAAAATGAGGTGGAAAAAACTAACCAAATATTAATCATTAAGTTATTTCCTCCCTCAGTATATATGATTACGATATTGCCCTCTGTTTACATTTTAATTAGTTTTTCTAATACATACAACATCCCTATGTACGTCGAAAATAATTTTTTTCTTGCAGCTAACGCTTTATAGATACAAATAAACAGAAAATACATGGCAAGTTCCTCTCGCAACATTTTTCCGAATAAAAGAAAATAATGTTATAAAGTGACAGATCATCTTTGGTAAATCCAATGGTTTTGGTTTTCTTATAACAGGAAATTGTCAAATTTCATATTACGGCCTCCATAGGTTTTTCAATTAGAGACCCATTCTTTCACTGATTGGCATATCGGAAAAAAAGTAACCTCCCGATGAACTTTTTTGAGGAAAGATTTCAGAAAGTGTGAAGATGGACACCATTTTTAATTTCAGATGAAAACAGTGTTACGTATATATCTTTAGAAGTGACATGTCATTCCATTAAATTCCTCAGGTGCCACATACGAAATAATTATCATTTAAATATCAATATACTTTTTAATTCACTTGAAGGTTGTCGGTTATTTATTTTCTTTATTTTTGTTAAGCAAAAGACGTAGAATCAATATGTGTGATACAGTTTACATACTAAAAATTTAAATATTCACATGTGCATTGGGCTTGGTATCTATCTATCTATCTATCTATCTATCTATCTATCTATCTGCTTTATTTTGTATATATATATATATATATATATATATATATATATATATATATATATATAATACAGGGCATAATCTGAATTCCAGAAAAAATCTACCTAAGCATATATGCAATTTCTGCCTTAGGGTTTTATCATCCAGTGTGGTGTTTGGTGGCTGTCAAGATTCCCAAGCAATCTTATCTCGTTAGCCATATGCGTACAACAACTTTCAGGAAATTTGTATCAATTTCTTCAGAAAGTATGTGGACACGCCGCAGGCTTGAATAGCTAGGTGAAAGGGCATCAAGATAAAGGAAACCTCATGCATCATTTCTTGTTTGTAAAAAGGAAACGTGCTCTTCTTCTTCTTCTTCTTCTTCAATGTGCCTTGTCCTTTCAGGACATGGACGATCATGGATTTCCACGTCTCCCTATCTCTGGTGGCACTTAGCAAGCTTTCTCCTGTTACACCACGCAACACTCGTTCTCTCATCCACCTGCTCAGGCCCTTCAAATATGTTCTCTGCTGCTTTTGCCTGTATTTTTTTCTTTCTATGTGTCCCGTTAGTATCAGGTTGTCCAAGCCCTCCTTCCTCATTTCAAGTCCCAGAAACTTTATGTGTTACTTTCTCGAAATTCTTGCTACCCGTTATTATTTTTATACCCGCGCTTGTTTACAATTAACATTGAGTTTATGAACATTTATTGTATTATTTTACAATCCGTTCTGCCATGGGTTCTTCATGATCTGATCAAAGATAGCAAAAGTCTGTTTCTTACTCAGTAAGTTTTCGAAATCTTCATCATTGCTCACATACTCGATTCATGATGTTCTCAGCATCCTTCTGTAGACCACATTTCAATTTTTCCTTCATCTTTGATGATATTGTTTAGCATTCACTGCCATATTGAAGAACTGACAACACATAGAAATACAGTGCTCTTTTATTTGTTTCTAGAGATATATTCCTGTCTCTTAATATTCTATTCAACTTCTGGAATACTTCCTTCGCAATACCAATTCGCCTTCGGATCTCGGTGTTGCACTTTCCGTCTTGTGTTAGAACACTTCCCAGGTATTTCAGTTTTTGTACCTGAATGATGGGACACGTAATGAAGAAAGAGGGTCTGGAGAATCTAATACTCACAGCACGGATAGAAGAAAAATAGACAGGGGAAAGCAGCGTGAGTCATATTTCAGAGGCTTGACCAAATGGATGGTGAAGGGGGTTGGGAAATATGCCAAGAGGAAAGATATTACGAATGAAAAGAGTCAAGGACAAATGGAAGTTCGTACTTGCCTACGTCTTGAAGGGACACGGCACATGAAGAAGAGGAAGAAGTCTGTACTTTTCAACCCATGGCAATTCCCAGACTGTTATATGAAAAGTGACATAGTCTCTGTTAAATATATTGGAATGTCGTCAACAGACCGTTAGGTCATGATTAAATCCTTCGCTACAAACAAACGTCTTTATCTAAGAAAGATATTTGATCTTCTTCCAGTGCTTCTCAGTGTCGAACTCTTTACGTCCGTCTCTCTCTCTCTAATCCTATTTTACTTTCTATATCCCACATTCGTTCTATTTTCCTCTCAGTATTTGTGTATACGAAGCGTTACACCCATCATAAGCTTATTAATTCAATAACGTTATCATCTTATTTTAATTCTGATTGTCCCTCCCTTAATTTCTTAGAAAGTTACATCTTACAATTCTTCAAAAATAATTCACTATTTCGTTTTGCTTGCGCGGAAAGACGGAAAAGATATTTCAGAGACGCTAACTGGTTCCATTGAGAAAATAAAAGAAAGCATTTAGAGGAGGTTTTAACATTCTTATGTACATACCAGTTGTTTTAATGAAATGGAAAAAGTCTTCTCAATTTAAGCTACATTCGTTTGTACCTCCTTACTTCTTGAAATAAATGCCATCATTCATACAGCCTTGAGAAAATTAGAAAAAAAAATAATTTAGTTTCCTTTCTTTCAAAATAACGTCAGTTTTAAACCAACTGGAGTTACAGAGTGTAATCGATTTCGTTTTTTTTTTAAATTTTTTTTATCTTTTTTTTTTTGCTCAGATTAGGTCATTTGGAATTTTGTATGTTTATATTAATTTATTTTCGGAGTGTATGATGAAATTTGTTTGGCCTTGGAAAATAATGCGTCAACCGTGATTGCATCTGATGTTTATCACGCCGAGACACTCGACTATCGATTAGTTGTCATACGGCCATTGTCTGAGATGGGCGTTAATCAAAGTAAGCGTACGAAAATTGTAATGCTACATGAACACACTGACAAACCTTACAGAGAGATCGCTGATAATGATCTTTCAAATATCAATCAAGGCAAAACGTAAAGAGATGCGGTCGGAAGAGAAAAATGCCAAGAGACTACGCATACCTGATGAGAAAAAGTGTGAAAGATCCTATAAAGATATTATTCGTTTTAATGCAATTAAATTGCACAAGGGTGTATTTATTAATACTGCACTCAGTGCTTATCGACCCATGACAATTCCCAGACACTTATAAGAAAAGTGACATAGGCTCTCTGATATATACTGAAATGTCCCGAACCGATCGTTAGGTCGTGGAACATGATTTAACACTTCACTACAAACAAGTGTCTTTATCTCAGTTGGTCCTTTTTCTCTATGATGCATTCTCTTTTTGTCCATCTCTGTCTCTGTCTGTCTGTCTGTCTGTCTGTCTGTCTGTCTGTTTGTCTCTCTCTCTCTCTAATTTACTCTCTATGTCCTTATCATTTTCTGTTTTCTTCTCGGTCGCTCAGTCCAACCTGGGTTCCTTTCGGAGACAAAATTAAACCAAAAAAAGTTTAATTTCAAAATATAGCTTTCAGTTCAGAGGCGCATTTGATCTCTCCAGATGTTTAGGTCGTCAAACATGACTTCAGCTCTCATTACAAAGTACTGTTATTATCTAAGGTGGCCCCTTCCTACAGTTCATCTCTATGTCGTACACGCTGTTCATCTCTCCACGTTCACGTTTCTATTTTTTTTTTTTTAATCTCGGTGCCCCATTCTCTCAAGAGCAGCCCAAAATGCCAAATACAGGTGGGGGATATTAGAATCAAGCAAGTACAAAAATTCAGATACCTATGGAGTGTTCTAACAAATGAAATGCGCGACACAGAGATCCGAAGGCGAATTGGCATGACGAAGGACGCGTTTCATAAGCTGAGTAAAGTACTAAGACAGGAAAATTTTACTAGAAACAAAGAAAAGAGTACTGGATTGCTATGTAATGTCAGTTCTTCATTACAGCAGTGAATGCTGGACAATATCATAGAAGATGAAGTAAAAAATTAAAGCAGCGGAAATGTGGTTCTACAGAAGGATGCTGCGGACATCATGGACTGAGCATGTGAACAATGATGAGGTGTTGGAAAGAATGGCAACAAAACGAAAATTAATAGTGAGCATCAGGAAGAGACAACTGAAGTTCCTGGGAGATGCAATGAGGAAGGCGGCTTGGAGAACCTGATACTGACAGGCCAGATAGAGGGAAAAAGAGACAGAAGAAGGCAGCTGACAACATATTTGAAGAGCCTGATCAGGTGGATGACGGCACGGGTTTGCGAGTTGCATCAGCAGAAAACATACTAAGAACCACCAGGTATAAGAAGACGTAGAAAGCCATGATCACCTATTCACTGAAAGGACATGGCACATAGAAGAAGATAAGAAGCCCCGGTCACTTTCTATTTATTACTAAGCTACCTGTGATACCAAGTATAGCAAACGCACACACACATACATAAGTAAAAATAATAGATTTCGACGTCTATTAGAGCTGCTTTTGAATATTGCTGATGTTATGCTTGCAGAGTAGTTTTATTTTGAAGCGTAGCCTTCATGCTGACCAGTTCTTGTTGCTATGTGCCTGCGTTAGGTTTTATGATTTTGCCCGGTGTTCTCTGCAGAATAATGAAGATATAAGATAGAGAGGAACATGCTTCACTAACGAGGAAACTTACTGTTACTTGCTCTTCACTAAATCTAAAAACAACAACAACAATAACAATAACAACAAGGTTCAGCATCGATATTGCTCTAGAGCTAACATTAGGTGGATGGACGCCAAAACGAGATGATTCTCACTTGCCACCGCATGCATCGTCTAATGGCTGATGTTGATCTTCTATATGTGCCCAGATCCGAAAGAGGCAGAGGATTAGTTCAACAAACACTGTTTGCAAAACTACAAGAGTCGGCCTTTTGACGACTAGATGATGATATGTGTAAAAGAACATGAAAGAATTAAAACACTTTATACAGGAGGTCAACAAGTACAAAATGGAGTTTGAAGTAGTTTCAGAAATGCAAGTAAAAGCAGCTTCAATAATCTTAAAAATGAAAATCAAATGCCAACGAAATCGACCAAATACAGAAACGATGTCAAGATAAACGTTTTTGCGGTCAATAATCTTCCCGTACCAAACAATCTGATGTTGACAAACCTTGTAACCATCAGTAAATACGTAGTGCAGAGTTTGAAGTCGAAAGCGAAGTTTTTATTTTTACTGCACAAGACCCATGCTTGTTAATGAGAAATAACCAAACATAAATACTGAGGCTTACGGCCTATCACGTTGAATACACAGGTTCTCGCTCGATCACCGAAGTTAAGCAACGTTGAGCTTGGTCAGTACTTAGATGGGTGACCGCTTGGGAATACCAGGTGCTGTAAGCGTTTAGTGACGGATGTGCGTGCTTACGGCTATATCACGTTGAATACACCGGTTCTCGCTCGATCAACGAAGTTAAGCAACGTTGAGCCTGGTCAGTACTTAAATGGGTGACCGCTTGGGAATACCAGCTGCTGTAAGCGTTTATGGACGGATGTGCGTTGTGGTGCAGTGGATATCCTCTCGGGAAGAGAAATCGGTGAGCCGAGTTCGAATTCCATTTGAGTACCCTGCATTCACTTAAGCACTGGTACCCTTGGGAAAGGTATTAATCCGTCCCTTCCCTCCAGTTATGGGTTAAATAACAAGGATAGGACTTGGGACCCTGCCCTTACAAACAAATCCCAATAAATCTTGATACACGAAAATAAAAATGTATCACTAGACACAAAACTAATATAAAAACTACAATAAATTGTTGAAAGGAAAAGGTATTATCAGCAATAAATAAATAAAGTTTAGTTGGCAATAAATGACCCTCCGAGGTTGATTTGCCATAAAACCAACCAACATAAATACTGAAAAAATAGCCTAAAATTCTGATTCTATTATAAATAATAGGCAATATTGTATCAGGTTACAAGATATTAGCACTCAATATATATAAAACCCAGCATGATAGTGTGGGCCAATAGCTGCATTGGAAAACCTGCAAATTTTACTGAAGAGAAACTGCAAAAAAATCGATATGGACTTGACCCAGACCCAGATACGGAGAAAAGGCCTGTAACAATTTTATGGTACTTTATAATACACACAGGCAGAACAAATAAAACTAATCGCCTAGACATCGATATCAAAGACCCAAAAACCAGAATGTTTCGTTGTATGGACATGGCAGCCTGTCCAGACTTTTATTTATCTTTCAAGATCTTCAAAAATGTATCAAACTGCAAGATGTTTTAAATAGAAATCTCAAAAGCGTGGCACATAAATACACCAACAACAGCATCTGTAGCTAGAGCTTTCAGTTCGATTTGAAAAGATTTCCTATAATTCTTTTATAGGAAAAAAGTCACGAGATGTTAAAGGATTCTTTATAATAAAGCGGCTTTTGAAATCCGCTCGTATGTAAAGCCTCGTTATAAGTTTTCTTATGCAACCAAAAAATCTTTGACACACAAAACAGACTATCCTCCAACCAAAAAATCTTTGACATACATAAGAAAACTTATAACGAGGCTTTACATAGGAGTGGATTTCAAAAGCCGCTTTATTATGATGAATCCTTGAAACATAGTATTACCAATAAAACTAACAGAAGAAAGAAAGCAATTTGGTTCAACCCTCCATTTTGCAAACTATGTAATATTAATATAGGTAAATACTAGAAATACTAGAAAATATAATCAATTCCCACAATAGGAAAACCTTCGCTAGATATAAAAACCAAACTAATAACCGGAAACCTACTACCACTAATCAAGCCAGCTCCAGAGGAACAACCACCAGCCGAACCAACCTCAGCCCCACAAATCCCAACGAAAGCAACCCTAAGGTTGCCAGAAATTCACCAGACATGAAAAATACAACTGGACATCGCGGTAGCACTATAAAATACAATTGTAGGATTAAAAATGATTGTCCTATGGGTGGTGAGTGTATGACGGAGGGGTTGGTATATCAGGCCATGATATACCCTAAAGAAAACATAAAGTTAATAAAATACTACATTGGTATTTCTGCAGGGGCTTGGAAACAACGACTATATAACCACACGCACTCCTTTTCCAACCCTGAACTGAAACACCAAACAGCCCTGTCGAAGTATCTCCGGTATTTGAACGACAATAACCTAACCCCCATAATTAAATGGAGCATAATTAAAAAATCATACACACCCACAAATTTCAGAGAGTGCTGTTAGTTATGACTGGACGAGAAAATAACCATCATCAGACACAAAAACCAGTTAGATCTGTTGAACCTGAGGAACGAGCTGGTGTTTAAATGTAGACACAGCAGCCGGTTCAAGCTATGTTAATCTTTTAGCCCCTCTTTCATTATTGTTTAATCAACATATATCACCATTGTGATATATGTTGAAGGTTTTTTAATGTATTGGTTACATATTTGTTTTTGCTGGTGCTTGAGCGTGTATATATATGTATGCGCGTGCGTAGGTGTATATATGTATCCGTGTACGTGGACATATATGGGTATACGCATGTGTGTATGAAGGAAATTATGTACGCATTTACGTGTGTATATGAGGTGTGGGTGTGCAAAGATAGGTTCCTCTTAGTACTAAATGCATACGGCATTATCATTTTTGTTGTACTGTTAACCAAATAATTGGTAATACGTAACCTTATTTTTAATTTTTAATTTTTTAATTCTTTAGACTCAAGAATTAAGTTTAAATAGATAAATTTAAATAGAATAATTTGGTTTCTTTTAAATCAAAGTGTAAAACTATACCTCTCTCTCTCTCTCTCTCTCTCACACACACTTTCTCTCTCTCTCTAGAGTTTTCTCTTCAATGAAAAAATTCAAAATTCAAAATAATTTCATTGAAAACGAAAGTACAAAAACTTACTTAACTTCTCTATTCTTGCAACTTTATGATTCATTTTTAAAAAGTAAAAAATATTCCGGGATTAACTTTGTAGTTTTCTTTCTTGTGTTAACAAAAACTACAGAATTTATTTTAGTCGAAATTAAAAGAATTTGTTTTATTTTTAAGGCTTCTTATTTGAAAACCCGTGACATTAATTGCTACAAGTTCAAGTCATTAGTACCGAAAAGTTAAAACTTGAAAGTGATGATTTGAAATTTGTTTAAACCTATTATTATTATTATTATTATTATTATTATTATTATTATTATTATTATTTCTGAATAAGTTTCGAAGGTGATTGAAACATAAAGGGCTTTGTGAGAAAATTACTTGCAATACATTTCTGTGTAAAGATCTTGCATTCTTTGTCGGAAAAATATTACAAACAATGTTAGTTTGAAGGTAAACTATGACCAGCAATACATTTTTGATGATAAATAATTCCAGCCATATATTACTGCTAAATACTACCAGTATCACACTTTTAGAGAAAAAGTAATACGAGCACTATGAAAAAATATTCCTTGACTAATTTTCAATCTCTTTCTTGTATTAACAAAACTACAAAATTTATTTTTTAGTCAAATTTAAATGAATTTGTTTTTAAACTTTGGTTAAACCTATAATCTCTGAATAAGTTTCGAATTTATTTGAAACAGAAAGGGCTTAAAGAGAAAATTACCTGCAACACATTTCTGTGGTAAAAATCTTACATCTTTTGCTGGAAAGAATATCACAAACAATAAATTTAGTACTATGAGTATACGGCATTATTATATTTGTTACACTACTAACCAAATAATTGGTAATATATAAATTTATTTTAATTTCGAATTTTTAAACCTAAGAATTAAGTTTAAACTAATAAATCTAAATAGAATTTTAAATCAAATGGTAAAGATATACCTCTCTCTCTCTCTCCCCTCTCTCTCTCTCTCTCTCTTTCCCTTGTGTTTTCTTTTCAATGAAATGGCTTTTAAAATTTTTTTAAAAAAAGTAAGTATAAAAACTTCCTGTATTAAATAAACTACAGAAATTAGTTTTTAGTCAAATTTAAAAGAATTTGTTTTAATTTTAAGGTTTTTTATTTGAAAACCCTGTGGCATTAAGTGCTATAAAATTCAAGACACTACTACCGAAAATTTAGACTTGAGACTGATGATTCAAACTTTGGTTAAACCTATTATTTCTGAATAAGTTTCAAAGGTAATTGAGACATAATGGGCTTTAAGAGGGGAAGGGAAAGGGGGAGAGAATTTACCTGCAATACATTTCTGGGAAAAGTTTTTACATTTTTTGTCGGAAAAAAAAATTACAAACAATTTTTTTTGAAGGAGAACTGGGACCAACAATACATTTTTGATGATAAATAATTCCAGCCATACATTACTGTCAAATATTACCAGTAGCACATTTTTAGAGTAAAAATAATACGAGCACTATGAAAAAATATTCCTTGACTAATTTTGTATTCTCCTTATTGTATTAACAAAAACTACAAAATTTATTTATTAGTCAAATTTAAAAGAATCTGTTTTTAAAACTTTGTTTAAAGGTATAATTTCTGAATAAGTTCCGGATTTATTCTAAACATAAAGGGCTTTTAGTAAAAATTACTCGCAATACATTGCTGTGGGAAAAAAACTTTTTTGTCGAAAAATATTACAAACAATACATTTTTGAAGGAAAACTATTACCAGCAACACATTTTTGATGATAATTAATTCCAGCCATACATCACTGTTAAATATTACCGATAATACATTTTTAGAGAAAAATATTACGAGCACTATATTCTTAACGAGAAAATTTTAATATTAATACGTTTTTAAAAAGGAAAAAAATATAAGTTCAAACAAATAAATCTAAATAGAATAATGAAGTTCCTTTAAATTAAAGATGTAAAGCTCTCGCTCTCTCTCTCTCTCTCTCTCTCTCTCTCTCCTTTCTTTCCTTTCTTCTTTTTTCTTTATCACTCCCTCTTTCTCGTCTGACTCACCCTCTACCCTCGAACTTTCTTCGACACTGACCGCTGGGCGGCATCAACTTTGTTTCAGGGGTGATGAATTAGCGTCTTGGCGTGTTATCTGGTGTGGGTTGTATGCGACCTTTAATGTGTGTGGGTTCGACAAACGGATGGATTGTTCTTATTTTCTCTTTTAAGGGAGCGACATTTATATTCTTATCTTCTGATATGTTTTTATTTTTTATTTTTTATTTTCTTATTCGCCGGGTTAGGTTTTTGTGAATCCAATTCATGTAGAATCCTTCGTTGAATAAAGACGGAAGCTGAAGATGGCTCGCCTGAAATAGGCCTACACTTTCGAATTACCATGAAATAATGCGTCTGTCTTAATTTTACTTATATATATATATATATATATAGATAGATAGATAGATGATGGACAGGCTTGTACATACATATATATATATATCTTCTCCTCTAGATTTGGATTAAATAGCTGGATTGATTGGGTGTTATAGCTTTAGTAGTTTGCCATTATTTCCTTAAAAAAGTAATGGCAACTTACTGCTGGAAAATATTTTACCTAGTTAGTCATGTTTCTCTTGAGACATGATCGCCTAAGTGTTTATCACGTATGGCACATATCCTGTCCTGTAGAAGCTTTAATCATGTTTCCAACTATTATATTCAGTCAGTCAGTTAAGTGCCATACCGGATACACGCTTTGGGCGATCATGTCTCGAAAGCGACATGACTGACTGTGTGTATCCGGTATGGCACTTAACTGACTGACTGAATATAATAGTTGGAAACATGATTAAAGCTTCTACAGGACATAAAGTGGGGGATCGGTTTTCTATTTTTCTGAAGTAATAAACTGATTCCCCACTAATAATTCTTAATAATATAATACATCTCTTCCCCCTCTAGGTAGGAGTCAAATAAAAGAACAGGTTGGGTTCTATAGCCTTGATTGGCAACCAGTCTACCGCAGAAAGTAATGGCAACCTACTGCGGGTAATCTTCTGTCCAGTTAGTCATGTGATTTTCAAGACATGATTGCCCAAGCGTGTATCACGTATGGCACTTAACTGACTGACTGATCCAATTAAACTGTGGGATCAGTCAATCAGTTATGTGCCATACTTCACGAGTCGGATAGAAGGAAAGAGAGACATACTTGATAGGCATGAACAAATGGATGGTGGAGCGGATTTTACACGTAGTAGGTTACCATTACTTTCTGCGTTAGCCTGGTTGCTAGCCAAGGCTATAGAACCCAATCTGTCCTGTTATTTAACCCATAACGGGAGAGAAGAGACGGATTAATACCTTTCCAGACAGTATTTTGCACGCATCAGGAGCAAATATTAATTTAATTTGACATGTTTCGAACTTATAATATCCCTCAAAAGAAAGTATAGTGAATAAAAGATGATTGCTTTTTTCTTTTTTTTTTTCTGTTTTTAATTGGTTGAGTAGACCTGATTTTCTTCTTCATATGCCGTGTCCCTTCAGGGCGTAGACGATTATAGACTTCTACTTGCCTCTGTCCCTTGTCGCCATTCATATTTTTATCTCATGGTGTCTCTCCCAAAATCCGCTCCACCATCCATTTGTTCATGCCTATCAAGTATGTCTCTCTTTCCTTCTATCCGACTCGTGAAGATTCAGTTCTCCAGACCCTCTTTTCTCATTACGTGTTCCGTCTCTTCCTGGTGTTTGAGTTTCATTCTCGTTAGTATCATCTCCAACAGTTCATCGTTGCTCACGTGCTCTGACCATTTTAGCCACTGCACCCTTCGTGTTTTTATAATTATCGTACGTTTCTAGATCAGAATTCTAATCGCTCTACGCAGGGATTTTGTTGATAATAAAAATGCTTATGCGTTTATGAATCAAATGAGCATTTTTATTTCTGTCAGCGAGTTTCCTTATGTTAATTGGCGATGTTTTGTGTAAAGTGAAAGAATTCAGGTTACTCCGGTCGTTGTTATAGGTAGACATATCACTTATGGCAAACACCCGATATTAAATCACCAACTTATATAAAATCTATTATTATAGAATTTAAGATTTAACCTTTTTGGCCTTCCAAAAATTTGTGACAATTCCAAAACAATGTTTTGGCACAGTTTATTTTTCACTTTCACCAGCTGTAAAACTCAGGACTTTCAATGGTATATTTCTTAGTCACGTATTTCCGCTTTGTCAAACAATGGCCGGCCGATGCGATGACCCCGTCTGACCTGCTGCCTACAAATGCAATTGATTTTTTTAATTCCCTCAGCCAGTTTCCAAAATTTTCATTTTGCAATATTTTATCTCTGCTCATAATTTATTAGCTGCGTTCATATTGCAACCGAATAAACAATTATCTATAAGGTTTATTTTTCTCTCTGCTCATATTGGAACTAATAATCTGCATAATTAATAATACAACTAATAATAATTTCTTTCACTCCGTCGTGCTAAAATAGTGTTATATCTTTTCGCATGCAAAAACACTGTTACAGCAGTAAATTGGGGAAAAGTTCCTCGCGCTAATTAGGAAACACTTTCCAGAGAAAAATCCATTAAGTAAGATCTTTAATAAATACACTATTAAATTAAGTTACAGCTGTATGAACAGTCTAGAAAAAATCATAAAAATCACAATAATAAATTTTTTTTTAAATTTAACAAAATGAATAAAAACAACCTGATAACAGAAAATAACAATTTAGACAAGAACATTGTAACTGTAGAAACCATATAGATTTCCCGTTAGAAAACAGGTACCTAACGAAATCAATCGTCTATCAATGCCAAATATCTTCAAAGAAAAACCCAAATAATTTAAAAATTTATATTCGTAGTACTAAGAATACTTAAAACGTTGCATTTACCAGAACACATCTTCATTTAATAATAACAAATAGAAAAATAGAACATCCCTTTCGAAATATCATTGGTATCTAAAAGAAACAAAATAAACACCCACTAAAAGAAACTGAAATATGTAAACCCTTAAATGAGCCATGATCATTATGTTCACACGAAAAACTATATATTATTAAATCACTCTGTTAAATAAACGTAATGAGATGAATGTCATTTGTAGACATTGCAAATTTTTTTACATTAGAAAATGGACAAAAGCTAAATGAAATAACATGCATACAACCAAGAAATTTCTAAGGAAAATAATTACCGATGAAGTATCAAAATAAAGTAAATTGAAACATAAAATTAAAGACATAAAACAAATTTCTATTTATAACAAAAATAAAGAAATCTACAACAAATAAATAGATATGAGAAAGATGGTATAAGAATAGCAGGAATTTAGAAAAATCTAATCTAAACTTATTTATAAATGGAACTTTCTCTGTGTGTGTGTGTGTGTGTGTGTGTGTGTGTGTGTGTGTGTGTGTGTGTGTGTATTTGTGTGTGTGTGTCCGTTACCTATAAACTCTGAAACGGCTAAACCGATTTTCTTGAAAATTTGCACAGTTGTACTATAAGCGCCTGCGAGTGTTCTTAGCTAGTTTTTGTGTCGAGGTACTTCCAATAAATATCGAAAATCGATAATCGAAAAAATCGGGTTACAGAAGGAGTGGTCCGATTTTAATCAAATTTGATACACTCATAGACAAAGACATAAGAAACGATATTCAGAAGTTTCAAGGTTGCAGTTCTTACAATAGTGCAGAAAATCAATTATATATATATATATATATATATATATATATATATATATATATATATAAAAGGCAAGATGTTTGTGTGTGTTTGTCTGTTTATCTGTCTGTATGTCCTTTATACAAATTCACAATTTTTATCCGATTCTCATCAAACTTCACACAAATATTCTTTAGGCTGAGTCTGAGCTCTATGACCAAGCTTTCATTACACCTGAGCTATACTGCTAGTTACTTATAAATCAAAGTTTTTGAGAAAATTACAACTAAGAGACGAAAAATGATAAGAAAGTGAAAAGAACAGCCTTGGTACTAAATGGGCATAACACATCAAAGAAGCTAAGCTGAAATAAAGGAAAGTGATAAGTTTAGAGCAAAGGCAGATTGACATCTTGACCGTTTATGAAGGAAAAGAAGAAAAGAAAAAAGTAAGATAAGGTAAGAGAACTAGAAAAAAAAAGAGAAAAGTTAGTATGTATTCTTTGGGGCCAAATCCTAAAATGAATCTTCGTTCTGATTGGTTAAAAGAAGCACACATGTAAATTTTATATCTTCCCACATGCATACACAGCAAACCAAAGGTTTTTGTATTTAAATGTAAATCATCTGCATAACCAACATCAAACATTTCCTGATGATGAGAATCTATCTCGAAACAGAAATTTCCGTGTCGCAATGTACAATCAATTCATATAATGTAAATACTGTAAATACTAACTCATCTCAGAAATACTGACAAATATTAACAATACATGTTTAGAAAATTATCTGTTGCTTCGATACACTATAACACAAATATGTCATAATATCACTTCAAAAGTAGTTATTTTATTTAGACACAACCTGGTATTATCAATTGATGATGTTTATTTCAAGTTGAAGAAATTTAAAGGTTCAAAATTTGCCAAAACTCATTAATCAGGGAGGCGCTGTTACATAGTGTGGATTAATCAAAATAAAGTAATTTCTAATATGAAGAATATGAGACTAGACTCTAAAAAGAATTTATTGGGCCATTAATATTAGATTAAAATAGATATCAAAATTATTAATCGTCTGTTAGCTTCACTTTACTTTAAATTATTATCAAGTTATTCAGATGCTAAACGAAGAAGAGGCATGGAACCACACATATAGACATCCACGTATGGACAAATAGACAAGTATATACGCATACAAACATATATTAGTATCTAATCTAATCTAAACTTATTTATAAATTAAACTTTGTCTCTGTGTGTGTTTCTGTGTGTGTGTGTGTGTGTGTTTGTTTGTGTGTGTACATTACCTATAGACTCCAAAACTGCTGAACCGATCTACTTGTAAATTTACACAGTTGTACTATAAGCGTCTGCGAGTGTTCTTAGCTAGGTTTTGTGTTGAGGTACCCTGGATAAATATCGAAAATCGATAATCGAAAAAATCGGGTAACAGAAGGAGTGGTCCGATTTTAATCAAATTTGATACACTCATAGAAAAAGACATAAGAAACGATATTCAGAAGTTTCAAGGTTTCAGTTCTTACAATAGTGAAGAAAATCTATAGTATATATATATATATATATATAATCAAGATGTTTGTGTGTGTGTCTGTTTATCTGCCTGTATGTCTATTTTTACAGCCGTTTTATTTTAGTTTTTGCTTCAGCTTTGGCTCTAAGTAAGTATAATTGTAGTTCTTAGTCCCAGCCATGATACCATTTACTCAGAGGACTTATTTAGCCTTCAAAATTCAGTTTACGACGAAAAACGTATTTGAAATCGATACCAGGAAATGAAAATTTAGCTCATATCCATTTATTTTTCTTTCAGTCTACGGTTTCTCTTTAACTAGAAACAACTATTGCTTTTTAGTCTTTCGTGCCAACGTCCAAAGAGTCTGATCTCCAGGGCCATGGATTAGTTTTAAAGCTTTCATTACACCCGAGCAATGCCGGGCTATGCTGCTAGTATATTATAAAATTCTTAATAAAAATTAAGTGAAGATAATAGTCGATTAATAGTGTTGAACCAGTGAGAATTCATCTCCCTCCTTATTTATAATAGATTCTAACCAAACGAACTTACTACTTATTATGCTAGATTTCTTTTTTGTTATCGTTTTATTCTAAGCAAGGCAATTCAGCCACTGGTGCGCAGGGGGTTTAATTAAAGACGAATGACTGAAAAAAACCAGTACAGGTGATGCGATTGAAAAAATAAAAAAAAGATGAGAGACACTAAGATATAAGCTGAAAACTGACGTTGCATTTAAACTTTTCAGGATTGTAGCAATCAGGGAAGTAAGAATCAGGAAGGGAGTTTCACAGGCGGGAAGTACGAGGAAAGAAACTGCTGGAAAAGAATTATTAATACATTTGCCTCATTTGACAGTAAAATAGTGAAACCTAGTTGCCAATCTATTTGTACTGGTAAAATGATGAGGGCGGGACACCGGGGGATAAACCTAGTCAGAGCAGAAAATACTACTAAAAATACAGTGGAAAGCCATATTCCGTCAATGAGAAAGAGGCTAAAGGTGAGAAGCCAAGTAAGAAGGCTTTCCATTGTAGATTATCCTTTGGATTTTGTTGAGAACCCCGAGGTGAACAGCAAAAGCATCCGACCAGATATAGGAAACACTATTCAATGAACGGACGAATGGTAGATTCATAAAAGTGCCATATGAATTCTGACGAGAAAATCTCCCTGTCTCGGCATAGATAACTAATATTCTTAGCAGTAGATGTATCTAATGATTCAATGTATTCCTTTTACTTGAGATCGATTAAGAGTGTGAGACCGAGGAGGCGCAGTATATTGCTTTCAGGGAGACGAATGGGATCCATATTAATGGAAGGCAGGAAAACTTTGCAAAGGTAGTTAAAAAAGAGTAGGTTCGTAACTTGTAGGAATACTGCGTACATATGCACAAGCACCACAAATCTGGAATGACTGTTAAAAATCCATTGTTATCTAAAGATCAAACAGCATAGAATTTATTCCTTTTTCGCTCCATTCTCTACTTCAGGTGGTTCAGACAGTTTATTCACCAAACTTTACGGACGATATCCAGCTATCAAGAAAAACATTGAAGCATATCAATAAACCTTTTGGGGCAACAGAAACTTTCTCAATATTTTCCAAAACGGAATCCTATTGTCTAGAGAGAATGACTTTTGTGAATCTACAAAGAACTGATAGAGGTCTATGCTGTGCTACAGGCAATTTTCTGTAGCTATCATGCAGAAAATATTACACTGATGATATAGCAACCGATTCAAAAGCCGCACTGACATAACGGAAACATGCCATTTTCAGAGGGTTAGAGCCATCAATCCAACATTACCAACTAAACACAGAAAAAGAACACGCACACACACATTAGATAGATAGATAGATAGATAGATAGATAGATAGATAGATAGATAGAACAGACTAGATAGATAGATAGATAGATAGATAGATATGAACAGACTGATAGATGATAGATAGATAGATAGATAGATAGATAGATAGATAGATAGATAGATATGAACAGACTGAAATAGATAGATAGATAGATAGATAGATAGATAGATAGATAGAACAGACTGAAGTAGATAGATAGATAGATAGATAGATAGATATGAACAGACTGAATAGATAGATAGATAGATAGATAGATAGATAGATAGATAGATAGATAGAAAGTTAGATAGATAGATAGATAGATAGATATGAACAGACTGAAATAGATAGATAGATATGAATAGATAGATAGATAGAAATATAGATAGATAGATAGATAGATAGATAGATAGATAGATAGATAGATAGATAAGAACAGACTGAAGTAGACGGACGGACAGACAGACAGATAGATAGATAGATAGATAGATAGATAGATAGATAGATAGATATAGATAGATATGAACAGACTGAAGTAGATAGATAGATAGATAGATAGATAGATAGATAGATAGATAGATAGATATGAAGAGACTGAAATAGATAGATATGAACAGACGATAGATAGATAGATAGATAGATAGATAGATAGATAGATAGATAGATAGATATGAAGAGACTGAAATAGATAGATATGAACAGACTGAAATAGATAGATAGATAGATAGATAGATAGATAGATAGATAGATAGATGAACAGACTGAAATGGATAGATATGAACAGACTGAAATAGATAGATAGATAGATAGATAGATAGATAGATAGATAGATAGATAGATAGATGAACAGACTGAAGTAGATAGATAGATAGATAGATAGATATGAACAGACTGAAATAGATAGATATGAACAGTCTGAAATAGATAGATAGATAGATAGATAGATAGATAGATAGATAGATATGAACAGACTGAAATAGATAGATATAATAGAAATAGACTGAAATAGATAGATAGATAGATAGATAGATAGATAGATATGAACAGACTGAAATAGATAGATATGAACAGACTGAAATAGATAGATAGATAGATAGATAGATAGATAGATAGATAGATAGATAGATAGAACAGACTGAAGTAGATAGATAGATAGATAGATAGATAGATAGATAGATAGATAGATAGATAGATAGATAGATATGAAGGATTGGAGTGTAAAAATTCAAATAGAAATATCTGTGATGACGATAATAAAAGAATTGACGAGAGGCAAAACTTATATAGCAAACGTTTCGACTTTAGAAATTTATTCAGAAACCTGCAGTTATTAAGTGAAATAATGTAGAAAATGATAAATTGAAGCGTTGGGATTTGAAATTAGACAATAATAATGCGCCGTAAGATTTTAGAATATTAGAGTATACTCGAAATTATAAAGGAAAATATGAATATCAACTCAGTAATATCACTTAAAATAGTATAAAACATCTATCTATCTATCTATCTATCTATCTATCTATATATCTATCTATCGCACTCTTCATTGTCTATCTATCTGTTCATATCTATCTATCTCTTTATAGAAATGTATATATTTATATATTTATGTATATATGTGTGCACTAGCAGTATAACCCGGCGTTGCTTGGGTGTAATGAAAGCTTTAAAACTAATCCGTGGTCCTGGAGATCAGACTCTTTGGGCGTTGGCACGAAAGACTAAAAAGCAATAGTTGTTTCCAGTTAAAGCGAAACCATAGACTGAAAGAAAAATGAATGTATGTAAGTCAAATTTTGATTTCCCTTGTATCGATATCAAATAAGTTTTTCCGTCGTAAACTGAGATTTGAAGGCTTAATACGTCCTCTGAGTAAATGGTATCATAGCTGAGACTAAGAACTACAATTATACCTATTTAGAGCCAAACCCAAAGCAAAAGCAAAAAATAAAAGGGCTGAAAAAATGCAGACATACAGGCAGATAAACAGACACACACACAAACAACTTGCCTTTCATATATATATATTATCGATTTTCTGCACTATTCTAAGAACTGCAACCTTGAAACTTCTGAATATCGTTTCTTATGTCTTTATCTATGAGTGTATGAAATTTGATTAAAATCGGACCACTCCTTCTATAACCCGATTTTTTCGATTATCGATTTTCGATATTTATCGGGGGTACCTCGACACAAAACCAAGCTAAGTACACTCACAGAGGCTTATAGTACAACTGTGTAAATTTTCAAGAAAATTGGTTCAGCCGTTTCGGAGTCTATAGTAACGGACCCCCACACACACACATACCTACACACAGACAAGATTCCTTTTATAAATAAGTTTATATATATATATATATATATATATATATATATATATAACAGCACGAAACAAGGTAAACTTCATACTTACAAGCAACAAGTGATGACAAATGAAAACTAAGAAAAGAACGACTGACCAGTTTAATTCTTCAATATTAAAATATCAAAACGGAAGATAAATTTGACAGGGACAAAAAAAATTGAAGTCGGAGGGGCGCATGCACTAAATGGTAATAATATGGAGTTCTAATAGACATTCTCTCTGCTCGCAGAAAGATGGGGTCCTATGTTTAATATGTAGAGGCTCCCACGCCTGTAAAAAACAGGGAGTGTGAATCAGACAGCACAGTGTAGCGGTCCACACAAAAGTCGGTTCCACAATTTCTGCTACTTATCAGATATTCAGTTATTGGCTATCCGGAAATGTTCACAAGTTGAGCCGCCCGAACATCCATTTTGAGAAGAAAAACGGGATTTAAACCGGTCGCTCTTTCTTTTCTTAGTTTTTACTTGTCATCACTTCTTCCCTGTAAGTATGAAGTTTTCCTTGTTTTGTGCATATATATATATATATATATATATTAATGAATATGCATATTATTCTCCGTTTTACGCACGGCTTGTCCTTGTCTCTATTGCCATGTTTACGACGTTTCAGCTGTTGTGCACTCTGGTCTTGTTCAGTTGCTAGGAATTTCAAACCGAACCCTTCATTAAGATCACTGCGTTTACTATTCTCACTCTTTGGGATTCTGGTAGCCATTAATTATCTCGTTTTAACTCAACTCTCTAAATTATTTGTTTACCACTACTGTAGCCTGGTATTGAACTTCCAACCTAACTAACTAACGGCTATATTCACTAGGCCATATGTCTTCATGACAGCAGCATGTGAATTTCTTGGTCTTATTAGAGAATCAATTTAAAGTGAGATAACTCATCTCTACAAGAAGTGGCTTCACAGAAAGTATGAGAATGATATACCCAGTGATCCTTAATAAAAGATTCGGTTCAAAATTTCTAGCACTTAACGAAGTCCGGAGAGTACAACGCCCAAAACATCGGAACTACCTCATCTTAGATGTCTTAACATATATATATATATATATATATATATATATATATATATATGTTCAATGTAGAAAAATTAACCGATAACGCTTTATATTTTGGTAAAGATGTGACAACGGACTCCGGCCGCTTGTTGTTGATGGCTTTGACACAGTAGTTGGTCTTCAAGTCGAATATTACAACGGTGTTCTTCCTCGCACACGTTGTGAATATTGATCTCAAGGAAGTCACACTGAAATATTGCTAACTGTCTCTTTACCTAGTTGAATCAGACAGGACGCGCGCACCTTTGGGTTAATAAAAACGGCACCAAAATGAATTGAATGACGCCTGAACAAGTTGCGGAAAAAGTCTTTATATACAAACAAAAAGAAGTAAAAAGAAACAGAATATAACAACCGTCAATCTCTTATCTCTACAACAGAGCGAAAGTTTCGGATATCGTATGTTTGTCTTTTTAACATTAATTCGAGCTTTTCGTTGGTGAAGTCTGTTCACTCCAATCGGAGTTTTCAAGTTTGTAACGATTCAAAATGTCTTATTCGAGCTTTTCACCGAAGCTTTACGGAAACTGCCATAGGTTGTTCTTTTGTGTGGTGGGTAGCAGCGGCGGTATTTCGTCTTCTCTGTTTTAGCTCAGAGGAACAACTGGTCTCTGGCTCTCCGGGACATTGTTTTTATATTTATCCCTACTTCAATAGTAGAAGACATGACAGACGCGGAGTTCTATGCAAATCAAATCATTAGCCAATGAAATCACTCCCGCCTAGATAGATAGATAGATAGATAGATAGATAGATAGATAGATAGATAGATAGATAGATAGAAGCCCTATAATCATAAATATATAATACATGTATACGCAGGTATGTTTAACATGCGTATATGCATGTGTGATATGGTGGCTGAATGCGAGTCTCAGTGACTATCTCATCCCATTACAGTTAAATTCCCATAGAAGTTTTTTGAACACCCGCAACACAAAACACTTTTCGTAGATATATCCTAGAACATCTATTTCTCACAAAAAGAAAAATGATTTTATTAAATTACTGAATATAACCAAAGCGCTCATAAAAAACAGGCAGAGGCAGCAAAATATTCGAGGTTCCACTGTGTATTTACATAAAAAAGATGGCGTGCTATTAAAAATAAGAAGGTGTTTAAAGTACTTAGCGCACAGTAATGTTACTAGTGCAATGTTTGCTATTCTCATTTGGTATTTTACTAACTTGATCTTATTTCAGACTAAGTTAAGACGAAAGCAATACCTCTTCTACAATAATGGTTAAATTTGTTTCAGAACTTATTTAATAAGTCTACCGATTTATTTATTTCACTTCCTCTTCCCTCATATCTATCTATCTATCTATCTATCTATCTATCTATCTATCTATCTATCTATCTATCTATAAATTTAGTTTTTATTAAAAATAATTTTTGTTGCGACACGGTAATTTCTGTTTCAAGATTTATTTCTTCAGCAGAAAATGTCCAGTAACTACGGTGAAAACGATTTACATTTGAAAATAGAAAACAATATAATATAATATAAAAATATAATTATTTTTTAGTCAGACAAGCTCCTTTGTCTTTTATTAAACACACACACACACACACACACACACACACACACATATATATATATATATATATATAAATAAAATATCCAAAATTTACATTCGTTGAATGGCCATTTCAGCAAGAAAGCTTTCGCTTCATCAGCAACGATCGAAAACAAAGAAATTATGAAATAATAAGAAATAAAATTGATAAATTTTTGTTTTCGATCGTTGCTGATGAAGAGAAATTTGTCGCTGAAATAGGAATTCAAAGAATGTAAATTACGGAATTGTTAGACATACTATATATATTTGGGTCTGTAAATAGACAATAATATTTATATCAAGCCCTCTACCTTCATCCATTTTAATATTAATAAAATTAATATTAATAGGATCTAGTTTTTGACATTTTATCTATTTGCTCATTCTTCTTGGATTTTAGATATATATATATGTGTGTGTGTGTGTTTGAGTGTATGTTTAATTTAATTCACTAAACGCTTACAACACCTGGTATTCCCAAGCGGTCACCCATCTAAGTACTGACCAGGCTCAACGTTGCTTAACTTCGGTGATCGAGCGAGAACCGGTGTATTCAACGTGATATGACCGTAAGCCGAAAGATAAAGAAATAGAGGACGAAAGAAATAAAGAAGAGACGGAGAAAGGAGAAGGTAAAAGCGTTTTAGATTGGCAGAAAAAGCGGAAAAGCTGAAGAAAAAAATATATTTTAAAAAATATAAAAATGTATACAGAAAAAAAATGCTGTTAGGCTCCACCTTCTATTGACATTTTTGTTCTTTTTTCGTTTCAATTAAAAAAAGGGTCCGACTAATCTTAATAACAGAAATAATTACGTTAAAAATTGACCTCAAGAATGAAAACGAATGAAAGAATAAGAAATTAACATACAATGTAAGGAAATTATTTAGGTAAAGAGTAGAAAAACTACTTTAAGAATTTTAATATTTAAAGTAATTACAGGAAATTAAATTATAAATAAATCCAAGTTGTCATCAATACTTAAGTAATATTTCAATAGAAATAAATGAAAAATTAAATGAAATAATATAAAAATAAAATAATTAATAATATATATTATATTATATATATATATATATATATATATATATATATTATAAATTATTTTATTTTTATATTACGAATCGCTTATCCGTAATGAATCAGAACACGCTGGCTATTGGGCGTGTATAATGATAATGTATACGCTAAAAAGTCTACCTTCTTCTACCGAGTGCCCATGGCCCAGAGGTAGAATCGTCGACCGACGCCAATTCGGTCGGGTTTCAATCCTGGGTTAAAAGCAATCGATGTCTAACCGTACTGATGAGTTGTGATACAGAGAGAGATATGTCTGTGGATAACTATTATATATATATACACACTCACACATGCAGGTTTCCTTTTAAGCAATATGAAACGGTCTCTTCTTAACGTATATATTCTAAATGCATCACATAGGCTGGCCATGAATTCAGATATTTTCCGTGTAATCAATAAAGATACATTATTTTTAACAGATAAACACAATTTTGTCGGTTGGATTTGTTAGGGCACAAACTATTAAAACGTTTTCTTTGAAATAATTATGAACTCTATTTTAATGAAAAAAGCATCTGGCTGACTAACACGCAAAATATTCAGATTTTTCTGGTAAATGTAAGGTAGTATCATATTTTAAAATATTATATTAAGAATACGATTCTTTAAGCAATAAAAAAAAACACGACTATTCAATAGAAATGCTTAGAATACCTAAACGTTTAAAAGGTGAGAGATCGTTAACAAGGGAAATATAGTTCTACAGGAGGATACTGAGAATACTAGCGATTGAACAGGTGAAGCATCGGCTACCAATTATAATAATATAGAATTAGGCATTATTTACACTGGACAATGTCCTTTTTGGAAAAATGAACATCACCAAACACTGTTTACGGAAATGGAATTCATTCCAAATTTATGTGATTTATATCATCTTTCGATCAAAAATCCGCTGAGGCTGACAAAGCGAACCTCGCTGCTGATCTTGAAAAGGACCTTCAATCTATGGTGGAGTGGGGTAAGAAATGGCTCGTGAATTTTAATGTTTCCAAAACGAAGCTTCTATCTGTTAACCACCACAGACACTTGACCCCTCATTAGCATGGATCAGGCTAGTCTCTCTGAAAACAAAACACTGTGCTTCCTCGGCCTAACTCTCTCAGCAGACCTCAAGTGGAATGACTACATCGAATCCTTAGCTAAATCTGCTGCTAGGAAGGTTGGTTCACTGTGTAGGGCCCGGAAGTTTTTCCCGTCTGAATCCATCCTACACATATATAAATCTAACATCCGCCCGTGTATTGAATACTTCTGCCACATCTGGTCGGGTGTCCCTGCTATTCTTATCGGGGTCCTTGACAACATCCAACGGAGAATCTGAAAAGTGAGGGATTCCGACTTGGTAGATCAGCTACAGTCACTTTCTCACCGGCATAATGTGGCTTCCCTATGTCTCTTCTACAAATAATTTCACAGCTTCTGCTTCGATGAGCTTAGCTCACGGGTGCCCCATCTGCAATAAAACCAATAAAATGTAACCGTAACTTCTACTCTACAGTTTCTTTTCTCGCACTTTCTGCTTGTGGAATTCCCTTCCATAACAGCTACAAACTCCAAGAATTTAAATGCAAAGTCAATTGTTATCTCCTATCTCCTTGACTCGCATCCTTTTCCTCATGTTTTTCTACGTCTACTCTACTCCCATCACGCTAGTCTTCTCACCTTCTCTTACCCCTATAACTTGTCCCTCTTTCTCATCACTTTCCTCTGATGTTACCCCCTGCACACCAATGGATGTAAAACTGTCTTGTTTGGGGTGAAATCATAAAATAAAACAGGCTGGAAAAGCTGTCAAAAACAAAAAAAAACAAAAAAAATGAGCAGAAAATCTTGCTTACTTATTGATAATCATGCATAAAATTAGCCGTCAACAAAGCAGACACTGTCAGTATGTTCAACAGCAAACGAAAATATTCACCTTTAGAATTAGTTGATGGACATAGTGAATTGAAAATGACAGGCTTCTTCATCAAAAATGTACATTAGTTTGCATGCTTGAACGTATTTTATATAACGCCGTTATATATATATATATATATATTTCATTCTTTCATATTGATTTTTTGTTTGATTTTCTTATGTCCTAATGTAAGATAGTCAGTAGTAGGTACATCAATATATATATTGCTGTCATTTTAGATGACACATCGACATAAATATTTTGCCGTCATTTTTGACAGCATGGGCGAAATCCTAATGAAAAAAATGGTGATATTTTATAGCGACAACATTAATTCAATTCGTTGAACAAACTGACACAAACGTACGTCACTTGACTTCCTACTGAGTTTTCTTTTCTTTAAACTTCAGAGATTTTCGAATATTTACATCTTGCTGCAATTCAAATTTGAACGTTAATGTTTTTTTTTTCTCAACAACATGTTTTTCCGGCTTGTTTAAATAGAATTTTTCTGAATAAAATATCTTCATTTGCATTCATTTTCGAAAAGAAGGAAAGACGTACGTAGAAAAGGCATTCTTCGTGTATTCTTCAAATTAGAAGTCACTTTATTCTGATTAATCCACACTGTCTATGCAACAAAGGATGTGCGTTGTGGTGCATTGGATATCGGCTCGGAATGAGAAATCGGGGAGCCGAGTTCGAATTCCAGCTGAATTCATTGCATTCACTTACGCGCAAATACCCTTGGGAAAGGTATTAATCCGCCTATTCCTTCCAGTTATGGGTTAAATAGCAGGACAGATTGGGTTCTATAGCCTTGGTCGGCAACCAGTCTACCGCAGAAAGCAATGACAACCTACTGCGGGATATTCTTATGCCCAGCCAGTCATGTCTCTTTCGAGACATGATCGCCCAAGCGTGTATCACGTATGGCACTTGACTGACTATGCAACAATACCTCACTGATTAAGGGGGTTTGGCTTGTTTTTAACTTTTTAAAACCCTTCAATTTGAAACAAATCTGCTTTCTTGATAAGACACAAGTAGTGTCGAAACAAAATAGCTACTTTTGTAGTAAAATTATAACATATACATGTTATAATTTCTGAATAAATAAATCGAATATATATATATATATATATTGTGTGTATTTTTGCAGCATTTTTTCATTAATACATGTTTCATTGAATAATATAGACAACTTCTGTCTATTTATTTTGTGGAAGATCCTTTCGTATGATCTAATTAGCTTGATAGTGTTATCATGGAAAGACGACAAAAATCGCAATAATTGTTGGTTTTTTATCAGGTCTGAGCTTTCGGCTTACATAAGCCATTATCAAAGGATGAACATTTAGTATTCAGTGAACATAGAACATTTAAATTATTAACAGAGTGGAGTTATATAGAGAAAATTAAACAAGTCCATTCTTTGTGTCGCACGTGGCTGCAGGCCAAAAAGGAATGGTGGTAGTGGGTTTTTGGTCAATTGGGGATTGGTCTGGGAACTGCTACTACTATGGGTGTAGGGGGTAAGTATAATAACTATGACCTCTCCCGTCGATTATAGGCATTGATGTATGTTAGTGGAGGTGTCGAAATTTATTTTATTTAGGCTAGGTTTAAACTGTTTGATGTAGATAGTTTTCGTCTATTATTTTCTTGTCTAAGTATATACGTATTTTTGACAAGTGTTTTCCTAAGAAGTGTGTGTGGATACCCGTGGTGTTTTAAATGTCGGAATATGTTAGAATTTTCATTTAAGTGTAATGTAAGTCTCTGTGAAAGCGAGTTAGTAGTATGTCCAATGTAGGTATTATTTAGTTTGTTGGAGATACATTCTCGAAAGGAGCATGTAAATTTATACACTACATTGTTTTTTTGCAAATCGCTAACGGTGGGGGAGGAGTCGTTGCAGACGATTGAGTTGGGTGTTGTGGATTTAGCGTAGTATATGATAAATTTAATTCTTTTGTTGGGGTCTGTCGGAGAGATATTAGTGTTTATGAGTGTTTTTAGGATATTTTCATCTAGTTGGTAGTTGGTGTGCATTTGGCTATGATATAAGAAAGTGATATGTTTGGGGTTGGTTGGGCTATTACCATGTGTTGTTTTTTTCGTGTTCAGGTTTTTAAAGAAATGTCGTATTTGTTTATCAACTATGTAATTAGGAAAATTATTGTTGATGAGTGTCTGTTTTATGTTTTTTAGTTCACTGTGGAAGATGTGTTTTGTAGACGTGTTGGGTTTTGCACGATGTAGTAGAGTTTTTATGATTGCTAATTTGTAATAGTGGGGGCATTCGGTAATATAATTAAGTGTGGAGGGATTTTTGTTAGTGGCTTTTTTATATGGTGAGATAGTGAACTTATTGCCATTAGTGTTGATTAGTATATCGAGGAAAGGAATTTTGTTGTCATTGCTGAGTTCATAGATGAGTCCTAAAATTCACCGATATATCCTAAAGTTTCCAAGAAAAAAGATTTAACAACCTCCGGGGTTAAGACACATGGTTAAAAAAAACAAAAACCTTGCCTATGTTGGGTGGTAATAACCGCAAAAAGCTCTAATTTTAATTTTACCTCTCTCTCTCTAACAGGACAGGACATCCCAAGTTGACGGTTAGAGACTGCAGCACGTCCAAATGGCTGAAACGTATTTAAGTTTTTCCCTGTCTTGTTTTTTATTTTCCCTTTTTAACTGAGATACTTTTGTATCTGTCTTAATAAAACGATCCTTTTTAAAATAATTGTATTTGGGTGTGGTAGGAAAAAGAATTTGTTCAAATATATATAGCTGATGATGGTTCGCCTGAAATATATATAACTGTTGATGATTCGCCTGAAATAGCCCATAGACCCGATTCACCATGAAAAAACGTGTCTGCCTTAATTTTTCTTATATTTGCTCTATATGTATTTATATGCATATATGTTTAGAGCTCTCTTAGAGAGTTATCCTACCACTGTATGTACAGGATACTCCTTTGGATTATTCTATGCCCACTCTGCCTCCTGATATATATATATATATATATATATATATATATATATATATATATATATATATATATATATATTAAAAACAGAAATAAGGTTTGTTTCAACCAGAGAAATTGGTATAGAAAAAAAATGCGAGAGGCCGTGACAGTTTTGTTTAAAGTCTAGATTTATTATTATTATTATTATTATTATTATTATTATTATTATTATTATTATTATTACTTGCTTTTGTATAATATATTAAGTGTCCATAATGGTATTTGTGTCACTATACATGTTTTGGTTCCAAAGCTGACTCTAGCCAGGCGAAAACTTGTGACTTTACATATCGATATCCGTTTGTCTTTCTGACGTTAGAAAATATCGTGTATATATAGATAAGTGGTCAATGAGCAGATCATGAAGTTCATATACGGGCCTGCTTACTTGTTGGGCTTTTTTCACACTCGTTCGTTAAATAGATTAGTTGAGGATATTAAAAAAAGGAAGAAGGATAGCACAGATAAAAATATTGAGGTTAGGTGGTGTGTTGAGAATTGTGCAGCTTAGCATTGAAGTAGGGATCGTACCGGAATAGTCAAAATTTTTTCTTTAAATCCACATACACCAACACACGCACATGTACATAAATGCACCATAAATGAAAAACAACCCATATATAAAAAAAAACAAGAAGTAAATAGATATGAAGGCACACAAAAATACACACAAAAACACACCTAAGAAAATCATATATATACGCAATATGCACAAAAACCAAAACAATCGTACAAAAACAAAAAATTAAAAAACACAAATAAATACCTACGTAAAATATATGAAAATAAACCTGTATAGACAAAAATAAGCACAAACACATATTTACAAAACACAAATATGAGAAATTATGGAAATTGGCAGAAAAAACATTTTATAGGGAAAAAATTAAATCCTAATAAACAGGTAATTGAAAATTGTTTTTTTGTCAACATTTTAAAAAAAATCTTCGTTCCTCTAGTTTAAAAGCTTACGAAATTTGATTATTATTTCTTTTTTTTTCATCTTAGCATAAGTTTCATCTATTTCAAAAGCAATTAGGGGTTTGGAATTTACCAATAATCTTCCATCCAATCTATGGAGAAGAGACCTCTATCTTTTAATTCCCATAGATATTTATGCAGAGTTGTCTAGTAGGGGCTAGAAAAAGAATACTTAATATTATAAAACCTCCGTTTTTAAGGTCAGGCAGAAATTTCAACATATACTTTTTTTTAATTTATCATACTATTTAAGGAAAATAGTAGCTTAGTATATTACTTTTTTTACACACACACACACACACACACACACACACACACACACACACACACACACACACACACATCTCCAAAGCGTTTGACAGAATCTGGCATGCTGGCCTTCTATCCAAGCTGCAGGGCTATGGTATAACTGGACAATTTTTTGACCTAATCCAGTCCTTCTTTTCAAACCATACAATGAGGTTAGAATTGAAAGAACAAGCCTCCCATTACTATCATATGAATGCGGGTGTCCTTCAAGGCTCTATTCTAGGTCCTACGCGTTTCCTTATCTATATTAACGATCTCCCTGATGTAATAAGATCGCAAGTGGGCATATATGCTTACGACACTACGGTTTACTCTCGTCTCGATCAAAAATCTACCAAGGCTGGAAAAGCAAATCTCACTGCCGAGCTTGAAAATGACGTCCAATCCATAGTGGACTGGGCTAAGAAATGGCTCGTACATTTTAATGCTTCCATAACGAAGCTGCTATAGAATAACCACCACAGACATTTGTTCCTCCCGCCCATTGACATGGATCAGGCTTCACTCCCTGAAAGTAAAACACTGCGTCTCCTCGGATTCACTCTCACATTAGACCTTAAGTGGAATAACTATATAGAATCCATAGCCAAATCCGCTGCTAAGAAAGTCGGTTCTCTGTGTAAGGCCAGGAAGTTTTTCCTGTCCGAAACAATCCTGCACATATACGTCTACCATCCACCCGTGCATTGAGTATTGCTGGCATATATGGTCGGGTGCTCCTGCTATCCACTTAGGTGTCCTCGACTGAACTCAACGGAGAATCTGTAATGTGATCGATCCCGACTTGCCAGCTAGGATACAGTCGCTTTCTAACCGACTCAGTCTAGCTTCCCTGGGTCTCTTCTACAAATAATTTCACGGCTTCTGCTCTGATGAACTTAGCTCACTGGTACCCCCTATATATGAATTTCCTCGAGCCAAAAGATTAGCAACTAGGCTCTACCCTTTCACTGTGAAACCAATAAATTGAAAACGCAAATTCACTCTAATAGCTTCTTTTCTCGCACTTCCCGCCTGTGGAATTCTCCTCCGCATACTTGCTTTCCCGACAGTTACAATATCCAAGAATTTAAATATAAAGTCAATAGTCATCTCCTATCGCACTAACCTGCATCCTCTCTCTCTCTCTCTCTCTCATGCTCCTTTCTTCGTCCACTCTCATCAGTATTCTCTTTCTTCTCCTACTCTCTTCCTGACACGATCTGCAACCTTTCACGCCTCATAACATACCTCCTATATAATCTCCTGCACAACAGTGGCAGTAAAATTCCAAGCTGTGGACGACACGATTATAAAAAAAAAGGGACCAAACCGGTGAAATTTGAACGGACAAGGTCTGGGTTGTAAGGGGGATGAGAGAGCAGTTCCCAGCTCAGCTCGTTAATGATCTGCACCGTTTGGGCTGCTGCGTGAGGCCTTACGTTTTCTTGATACAGATAGGCTCAAAGTCACTGTCACCCTTCTGTTAGACTGAATGAGGTCATTGACTGATTCGATCAGGAGACCTCACTTCCGTACGCTTCCCAGGCCTGTCTTCATCCTCAACACTGCTCGATCATTCTTTAAACAATTTAGCCCACTTATTGAAATTTTTGGCTGAAACATGTGGCACCATACATTCTCCTATGAATTTTAACTGGTTTGCACCCTTCAGCAACCAAAAACCTAGTAACTGACCTCTGTTCAATCCTGGAGCATGCTTCTTGGTCAGCTATCTTTGTTAATCTCCAAAACTCTCAAAGTTTTTTTTCAATCTGCAAAAAATTAATCCCCTTTAAAAAAGAAGCAAAAAAAAAAAATAAAAAAAATAAGGTAGGCTTCTATCTGTATTAGAAATCTTTATACCGAAACATTCACCTTACTTATTGATTGACTCTCGTACATTAAAAAAAAACGTTATCTCGCCCTGAGTTCCTATATATATATATATATATATATATATATCATACGTTTAAAGCATGACATATATATTTATCATACGTTTAACGCAGGACTCGGAGTTTCATGCATTACGCAGTGATCAGGTGCATATGCAGGAAACTATTTACATTAATATATACTGTATACCTTTGTTATATTATAGTTGAGCACTTCTGTACAACGTCAGATAAATATTTTAAATATCAGTGTGTAAAATATGTTAAATAGGCACTTGTATACACACATACATACCTATTTACATCCATACCTCTCTCTCTCTCTAGTGTGTGTGTGTGTGTGTGTGTGTGTGTGTGTGCGCGCTTAATAAAAGACAAAGGAGCTTGTCTGACTCGCTTTAATTAGCTTTTCTTGTTTACAGATATAATAAGGCATGTTGAGAGGGCCGGGATCCAATTAATTAAACAATACGCACATACTTCCTAATTTAAAATTTTCAGTAATTCTAAAAATCAAGAAAGCTCTATTAAACATGTATTAATTTTCTGTGTGCCTTTAGGTACCATTCTTAATTTTGTTTTATTAAAGATCATTAATTCAAGAAAGCGTATGTATAGCACCAGTGAAGAGTGTATATCACCTAATGTGTGAGGAAAATGGTAAACGCTGGTTTTAAAGTCTTTAGCAACTACAACATTAGTAATTATTTTTTTATTCTACATAAAAAATCGCAAAACATAAACAAATAGAGGTTATTAAAAGAAGATATTACTCTTTCTAATTTTAGGGCTGTCGTCTATAACACGTTGAAACACTGGTTCCCTTACGATCATCTTGGTTAAGAAACGTTGATCCTGATGAAAACTAAGACGGGTGTTTGGCATAAACCAGGTGCTATTAGCTTCAATGTGTGTATAGTGTAAAGGATAAGAGCTCGCCCTTAGAAATCTGAGTGCTGAGGTTCCATTCTAGTTGGATTAGTTATATTCATTTATGCGCAAACTAGCAGTATAGCCCGGAGTTGCTCGGGTGTAATGAAAGGTTTAAAACTAATCCATGGCACTGGAGCTCAGACTCTTTGGACGTTGGCACCAAAGACTAAAAACAATAGTTGTTTCCAGTTAAAGCGAAACCGTAGACTGAAATAAAAATGAATGGATGTAAGTCAAATTTTGATTTGCTGGTATCGATACCAAATAAGTTTTTTTTCGTCGTAAACTGAATTTTGAATGCTAAATAAATCCTCTGAGTAAATGGTATCATGGCTGAGACTAAGAACTACAATTATACCTACTTAGAGCCAAACCTGAAGCAAAAACTAAAATAAAAGTGCTGAAAAAATACAGACATACAGGCAGATAAACAGACACACACAAATATCTTGCCTTTTATATATATATATATATATATATATATATTATCGATTTTATGCACTATTGTAAGAACTGCAACCTTGAAACTTCTGAATATCGTTTCTTATGTCTTTGTCGATGAGTGTATCAAATTTGATTAAAATCGGACCACTCTTTCTATAACCCGATTTTTTCGATTATCGATTTTCGATATTTATCGGAGGTACCTGGACACAAATCCTAGCTAAGAACATTCGCAGATGCTTATAGTACAATTGTGTGAAATTTCAAGAAAATCGGTTCAGCCGTTTTGGAGTCTAAAGGTAACAGACGCACACACACAAAGTTTCATTTATAAATAAGTTTAGATATAGGTATAGTATGTATATATAGGCAAGGTATGAATTAATTTTCTCCACCTTTAGCTATTAATTATCATGACTTGTACAAGTATATCATTATTATTACAATCTTGAATAACTTTTCGCTATTTTCAAAGAGATGGCGTTCCCAGAACTGCGAGTTTGTAGTTTTAGTTGGAAACGCATCTATAAGCAAGCATAAAATTCAGTGTTTCGCATTTCTCCAAAGTGTAAACGTATTTTTTATAGCGTTAGACATGCCGAATTCCGTGCCAAAGAAAGTGTATTTGCGGGGAATTTTATTACACTACTTTATTCAAAGTAAATTTGCTACTGAAACACAAAGAAGTTTTGTTGAAATTCAATGCGACCATGCTATGTTAGAAAAACATGCAGAAATTGGTTTAGGCGCTTCAAAAATAATTATTTCAATGTTGAAGTTAAGGAACGCCCTGGCGCACGGAAAAAGTTTGAGGACCAAGAATTAGAGACATTACTTGCTGAAGACTCATGCTAAGCGCAGGCTGAACTTGCGGAATCATTGGGTGTTATACATACAACAGTTTCAAAACGTTTGAAAGCATTAGGAGTGATTCAAATCAAGTACACTGGGTGCCGTACGAGTTGAAGCCGACAGATACAGAACGGCGTCTTGTCAAGTGTGAATTGCTGTTTCAAGGGCAGAGAAAGAAAAGTTTTTTTTTGCATCGCATCGTGGCCGGCGATGAAAAGTGGACACACTACGATAATCCTAAGCGTAGCAAATCGTGGGATAAGCCCGACCATGTATCAACATCGGCAGCAAAGCCGAATATCCATGGTTCGATGCTTTTGCTTTGCATTTGGTGGGGTCAGCTGATTTAGTTTATTATGAGCTACTCAGACCGTCCGAAACCATAACGGGAGATCATTATCGATTATAATGTTGGGTTTGAGCTGAGTATTGAAGAAAAAAACGCTGGTCCACATGTTGCGAAACGGATGAAACCCAACTTGGAAACGCTTAAATTGAAAGTTCTCTTCCACCCACCGTATTTACCAAATATTGCTCCATCCAATTATCACTTCTTTAGATAGATGGTAGCACAATTATTCTTACGAAGATACCAAAAAAAAAAAAAAGATCGACATGTGGTTAGACTGAGAAGACGTGTCGTTTTTCCAACGTGGAATTCAAATGCTACCAGAAAAATGGGAAAAATTGGTGACTAGGGATAGACAAAATTTTAGTGACATGTTTCCTTCTAATATTACCGGCAGCAATGCCTCTAATGGGGAGGTTGTGAGAAGCATGACACCACCTCTTAATTTCTGTTGCCCCCAGGTTCACCCAAACCTGGAGTGGTAGCACCTGCTAGGGTTCCAGCTATGGGCAATTAGTTAACCCCCATACTGGGTCAAAACACTATGAAGGTACAAAAATAGACTTTTATAGAAATATATACATATATATTTTTTTTAATCATTTCACCCCGAGCAAGGCGGAAACGCCACTGATGTGCAGGGGGCTACATAAATGTAAAAAGATTAATTAGAAAAGAGTGAGGAGTACAAACTAGTTAGAAAGGAACAATAGAAAGCTGAGAAAGCAGGTGCGATGACAGATACATAGGTGGAGAGAAAGGGAAGGTTATACGGGGGTGGGGAGAGAGCTAGAGTCCAGTGGTTAGTAGATGACTATTGACTTTGCATTTAAATTTCTGGAGATTGTAGCCGTCAGGAAAGCAAGAATACGGGAGCGAGTTCCACAGGCGGGAAGTGCGAGAGAAGAAGCTGAAGGAGTAGAATTGTCGTCTGCATTTGGATAACCTGACTGTGAATGGGTGGGACCCAGTTGCCAGTTTGGTTGCACGAGTAAACACCTGTTGAGGAGGCATCAGTGACTTAAGTTCGTCTGAGCAGAAGCCGTGAAAGTATTTATAGAACAGACAAAGGGAGGCCACATTTCGACGATGGGGAAGTGGCTGCAGTCGAGCCGCCAGATCAGTACCTATCACATTACAGACTCTCCTTTGGAGCCTGTCAAGAACACTGAGGAGAACGGCAGGGGCACCTGACCATAAATGGCAGCATAAAAATAGACGTTTATAGAAAAATATACATTTTTGAAGGAAAAAAATTCTTCTCAGCAAAACATTTTTGAATACAAAACTAAAAGACATTTCCAATTTTCTGAAATAGAAAAGAATAAAAACAATATTTTTCATTAAAATCTGACTAAATCTACCTTCTCATTATAACCGAATATTAAAAAAATTACCTTTAAAACCCCACGTTTTTGGCATTAAATAACCCACAGAGGTGTTGATATGCCGTTAAACAAAACTCAAACCCAATTCTAATTTTTGTAAATACAACATTGCCTTTCATGAAGAACCATAAGAACTTATTTACGAAATATTTTAAGTAACTCACTTGAAATAATATACAACAATTTGATAACCTGTAAACGATAATTCAATCTCTAAAATATAAAAGCTTCTTGGAAAATATTTGTCTCAAAATATTGTAGAAGGGGTTAGTGGGTGTGAAAGAATTAGAAAACAGAAACATTATTAAGGAAAGAAAGCAAGAGAAGAGTAATCAGGAGGATTCAGATGGCTATTGTTATTGCATTTTAATTTTTGAAGATCAAAATTGACTAGACAGCATAGAGGCGAAAGAGAGTTCCACAATCTTCTTTTTCTTCTTCTTCATGTTCCGTGCCCCTTCCGAACATATGTGAGCATGTACTTCCACTTCACGCTGTGTCTTGTCGCGCTCAGCCATCTTCTTCTTGTTATCCCCTCCAAGTCTCACTCCGTCAACCATTTGCTCAGACCGAACAAGTACGTCTCGCGCTGCATTCCCCTCTCTCTTCTTCCATTTATCCGACCTGTGATTATCAGGTTTTCCAGGCTCTCCTTTCTCATGATGTGTTTCACGATTCTCATTTGTCTATTCCTGATATTTATTATCAGTTTTCTTCACGTTTGAAGCCTTTCCAACACCTCATCGTTGCACACGTGCTCTGTCTATGGTGTCCTCAGTATAATTTTGTCAAATCACAATTCTGCTACCTCAAGTCTCTCCTTCATTCTTGATGAGATTGTCCAGCATTCACTTCCATACAGAAGGACAGATATCACGTAGCAATCCAGCACTCTTTTCTTGGTTTTTAATGAGATTTTCCTGTCTTTCACCACTTGGGCTAACTTTTAAAACGCGTTTTTGGCCATGCCAATGCGTGTTTGGTTCTCTGTGTCGATTTGCCATCCTCTGTCAAAACACTTCCCAAGTACTTGAATTTTTTGACTTGTTTTATTTTAGATTCTCCAATTTGCAGTTAGCATATTGGTCTCCTTTTTTGCTGATGACCACCCATTCAGTTTTCTTGAGGCTTATGCTCAATTATTTCATTTCACTTTCTTTTGCTAACTTCTGTAGAAGGTCCTGCATTTTCCTTTCCGTGTCTGCTATCAGCACCAACGTCGTTGCTAGTCTAGTACTGCGCCTAAATTCATAAAGTCTATGTACCATAGCAAAAACATTATTCCAGCAATTACTATGAAAGAATTCATAGAGAAGTCACATAGTAGCAACTGGTAGGAATGTGACGGAAGACAAGACGTCAGGTGATCAATAATATTGGTGATTCTTCTTTGGATTTCTTTGGAGTTTAGCAAGAATCTCTAAGCATATAAGAGAAACACCGGATCATATGTTACAGCAATATCTGGGGTATGGAGTATTGTTAAATGTATATGTATATATATATATATATATATATATATATGTGTGTGTGTGTGTGTGTGTGTGTAAGATAGATTCTGAAGAGAAAGATTATTTTTTTCAAAATTGTTGCTGCAAGGTAATTCGTTCTTTCACGAATTTCACTCATTGTAAGTCTTTTTCGGTGAATACATCATTGAACGTATCTATGGGATTCGGAGATGGACATTTTATCGAACCAGCAACCAAATAACAGAAACGGCATCACTTGTCAGCTAATATCAGCAGCAACAACCACAATGAAAAGCACATAGAAATCGTATAAAAAATAATGACATAATCCAGATTTTGATATTCAACACCATTTCAAACAGTCAGTCAGTTAAGTGCCATACGTGATACACGCTTTGGGCAATCATGTCTTGAAAGAAACATGACTGACTTGATAGAAGCAATAAGTTGCTATTGCTTTCTGCGGTAGACTGGTTGCCAGTCAAGGCAATAGTACCCAATCTGTCCTATTATTTAACCCATACCTGGACGGAAGAGACCGATTAATACCTTTTCCAAGGGTATTTGTGCACAAGTGAATGCAAGGAATTCAACTGGAATTCGAACTTGGCTCCCCGATTTGTCGTTCCGAGTCGATATCCTCTGCACGACAACGCCCATCAAACAGCAGTCTAAAAAGGAAATGTCAATCAATAAATGAAAGAGTGATAACAACTACTCTATTTGCGAAATATGCTTTCCTAAAAATTTTAAGAGAAAGATTTGTTAAATATCAATGGATACAGAATGTTTCCTAATAGGAAAACGGCTACCATTACAATGACCATATTGTTGTGGATCCGGGTGAGGAACCATATAAAAATAATGAACAACAAAACTGATAATGATATAGAAAAATAGGTTATATTGAACTTAAATATACAAACTGAAACGCAGGTTAGGAATCCAGCAATACGATAAGTAAGATATATATATATATATATATATATATATATATATATATATATATATTTTTTATAAGCGTTTCACCCCGAGCAAGGCATGTCACTGCCACTACTGTGCAGGGGGTTACGTAGAGTGGAGAAAGGCTGATTAAATATAGGAAATAACAGAGGGTGGGTGATAGGCGGGTGAGGATACCGAGAATGAGGGTTGGGTAGATGAGAGTGTTGTGAGAATAGTTGGGAGTTAGTGTGATAGGAGGTGTCTATTGACCCTACATTTAAACACCTGGAGATTGTAACTGTCGGGAAAGCAGACTTGTGGAAGGGAGTTCCACAGGCGAGAAGCGCGAGAAAAGAAGCTGTTGGAGTAGAATTTACGGTTACATCTTATTTGTTTAACTGTAAAAGGGTGGGACCTAGTTGCTAATCTAGTATCTCGTGTAAATTCGTGCTTAGGCGGCACCAGTGATCTAAGCTCATCGGAGCAGAAGCCATGAAAGTACTTGTAGAAGAGGCACAGGGAAGCTACATAAGTCTTTGAAGTGAAGCCGTGTTTGAAATAGTATATCCGTGTAGTATTATACTGGCTGAGTGGAGGTCAGAGGTACTATGCCTACTGACACGGTATTCTCTGTGTAATTTCGGTATTGTTCGGTAACTTACGGAATCAGTCCCGAAGTCTCTCACGGAACTTTTCGGTTCTACCGTATCTCACTATGGCAGGAGTATATGTATACTCAAGTCGAGTCCACTAACATAGAAACAGGGCAAATCCCACAACACATTTCTAGATAGATTGGCTTAAAACATGAAATAAACAGATCAAGGTTAAAGTAATTTTTGAACACTGGGGACGAAATACAAGCGAAATTTTTGACGACTTTCTAATAGTTTTGACTACACAATTTCAGTAGCAATTCTGGGGACAACACGTGCTATAACTTTAACATTACTCACAAAAATAATAGACCGAGAGCAATAAGTCACTCGTTTGTATAATAGACCATCATGAGATCCCAACATAGTACTCATGGTTGAAACACTAAGGGCCTAATTGTTCTACCACGCTTCCATTCACAGAAATCAACGTCATCTATATTCTGTATCACTTCATGATGTGAAGTATTATTGATCTCTAAAAGTTTCTATTCTTTCGAGTATACCCGACTAATTGTACCCGACTTTCCAACCCGAACTGAGGCCCAACTGAATGACATCCACGTTACTCGCTCAGTAGTCTCTAACATAATTTTAAAGCTTGACCACCATAAAGTGAGAGGCGGCGGCAACGGAATCCGAATCATTGTCCTGAAAGATGTTCCCCTGAAAACTCCTCTGTTCTTTCCAAACTCTACAACTATTGCCTTTCTGCTTCTTGCTTTCCTGCCTGCTGGAAGTCCTTCTCCGTGGTTCCAATATATATAAACACCGGTGATGAATTTACTTGAGCCACAAGATTAACAACTAGGTCCCACCCTTTTACTGTGAAATCAATAAAATGTAAACGCAAATTCTACTCCATCAGTTTTTTCTCTCGCACTGCCCGCCTGTGGAATTCCCTATCCATTTAATTGCTTTTCCGATAACTACAATGTCCAGAATTAAACGTAAAGTCAATAGTCATTTCCTATCTCACTAACCTTCATCCTCTCTTTCATGCTCCTTTCTCCGTCCACTCCACTCTCATCAGTATTCTCATCCTTCTCTTACCCACTTCCTGATACCCCCTATGACCTGTCACTCTTTCTCATAACTTTCCTCCTATGTAACCCCTTGCAAAAATGCCTTGCTTGGGGCGATAGGATTATATAAAAACAAAAGTTGTTCAAGATTGTCTTTTAACCACTTGCTCAAATTCATAACTTACTATCCATTTACGCAAACTAATTAGCATTGATATTCGCAGCTTCACTCTGGCTTGCCTTGTGAGTGTCAAATTATCTAATCCTGCTTTTCTTATTTTTATCCCATTAATTTTCTCCTTATTCTTGTAATCATTTTATGGTTTTCTCAGTAATCTTCTGTAGAACCACATTTCTTCTGCCTCACGTCGCTTCTTCATCTGCGATAAAATAGTTCAGTATTTACCGACATCAATGTGAGTATTTTTTAACCGAAACCCTTTTGCATTTTTATTTATTTTTTTGTTATTGATGCTTTTACCAAAGGCATTCTCATTCTTCTTCTTCTTCTTCTTCTTCTTCTTCTTCTTCTTCTTCTTCTTCTTCTTCTATGTGCCCTGTCCTTTCAGAACGTAGGCTGTCATGGCTTTCCACATCTCCCAACCCCTGGTGGCTTTTAGCACGCTTTCTCCTGTTACACCAGACAACCCTCGTTCCGTCATCCACCTGATCAGGTCATTCAAATATGCTATCCGCTGTTTTCACCTGTCTCTTTTCCTCTCAATCTGGCCTGTTAGTATCAAGTTCTCCAAGCCACAGTTCCTCATTGCATGTCCCAGGAACTTTAGCTGTCTTTTCCTGATGCTCAGTATTAATTTCCTTTTTGCTTCCATCCTTTCCAATATCTCATCATTGCTTACATGATCGATCCATGATATTCGCAGCATGCTTCTGTAGAATCACATTTCAGTTGTTTCAAGTTTTTTTTTTCATCTTCGACGATATTGTTCAGTATTCACTGCCATATTGAAGAACCGACATCACATAGCAATCCAGTACTCTCTTCTTTGTTTCTAGCGAAATTGTTCTGTTTCTTAATACTTTACCCAACTTCTGGAATGCTTTCTTCGCCATGCCAACTCACCTTCGGATCTCTGTGTCACACTTTTCGTCTTCTGTTACAACATTTCCGAGGTATTTAAAATTTTGTACTGGCTTGATTTTGGCATATTGGGCTACCCTTTTTGCTGATGACCATGCATTCGCTCTTCTTACAGTTTATTTGTAGTCCTTTCTTGTCACTCTCTTCAGCTACCTTCTGTAGGAGGGCTTGTTGTTTTCTTTCAGTGTCTGCTATTAGCACTGTATCATCTGCGTACCTTAGGATGTTTAAAGTGTGGCCTCCGATGACAAATCCTGGCATAACCTACAGGATCCTTAGAGTGCGAACCAAATCAGTGTGGCCTCCGATGACAAATCCTGGCATAACCTACAGGATCCTTAGAGTGCGAACCAAATCAGTGTGGCCTCCGATGACAAATCCTGGCATAACCTACAGGATCCTTAGAGTGCGAACCAAATCAGTGTGGCCTCCGATGACAAATCCTGGCATAACCTACAGGATCCTTAGAGTGCGAACCAAATCAGTGTGGCCTCCGATGACAAATCCTGGCATAACCTACAGGATCCTTAGAGTGCGAACCAAATCAGTGTGGCCTCCGATGACAAATCCTGGCATAACCTACAGGATCCTTAGAGTGCGAACCAAATCAGTGTGGCCTCCGATGACAAATCCTGGCATAACCTACAGGATCCTTAGAGTGCGAACCAAATCAGTGTGGCCTCCGATGACAAATCCTGGCATAACCTACAGGATCCTTAGAGTGCGAACCAAATCAGTGTGGCCTCCGATGACAAATCCTGGCATAACCTACAGGATCCTTAGAGTGCGAACCAAATCAGTGTGGCCTCCGATGACAAATCCTGGCATAACCTACAGGATCCTTAGAGTGCGAACCAAATCAGTGTGGCCTCCGATGACAGATTCCACTTCCTATGCTGTTAACCGCTTAGTCACCTTGAATAGTAACAAAGTTTTAACCCTAAAATAATATATTCTATGCTCATTTATATGTTACAATACACTAAAAAACAAATGTTTAGTCCCGAGGATCCAGATATATGGTTGAGGAAAGGACATATACTAACAAGCAAAAACTTGCCAGGTTCAGTGTAATAACTGAAATACTTGACACGCTTCGCTTTCCTATTTTAATATGGGCACCAACAAAAATCAGAAAGAATGGACTGATCTTCAAGATAACACTAAAAAAATGAAGATATTTTCAGAACACTAAATTATGTAAAATAAACACTATTATGGACATGCATATATGTGCATTGATAAAATTGTCAGATAGAGGCTATATACAGAACGTATATATATACAGTAATGTGCAAAAGTATTAGGACAAGAACTATTTTATCTTTTATGAGGCATCAAAATCAAGTTTAAAATAGCCCCAGCCCTAAAACTTTTGCACACTACCGGTAGTGTGCAAAAGTATTAGGACAGAGGTGATTTTCGTAAAAACCTCACTGAATTTCAAACACAGGGTAAAAAGTCAATTAAATTGCTAATAAATATTGATTATTTCAAACTAGGTGTAAAAGAAATGTTTTCAAAGAAGTTATATTTAATTTTTCCCATTTTCTGTTAAACAAGTTATTTTGAAACAACTCATTATTCTATTATCCTTGGATATGACTGACTTTTTTTTCTTATTCCCCCCTCTCGAATTGATAAATCTAATGTTACTTCGCAAGACACACTTTGAGAACAAATACAAGCTGTTTAGCAGGAGATACCACTAGATACATTGAAGAAGCTTGTGATGTCAATGCCTGACAGAATGAAGACTGTGATCAAAGCAAAAGGCAATTATACTAAATATTAAATTTATTTTGTAACAAGTATTTTTTCTTGTTAAAACATTTGTTGAGTAAATCAAATAAAATTACTTTAATTATTATCACAGCTAATCAGTACGGTTAGACATCCGACTGCTTTGAGCAAGGATTGAAACCTGACCGAATTGTCATCAGTCGGCTAGTCTTGCTCTGAGCTATGGGCGCTCGGTAGAAGACTTTTAGCGTGTGATATACCATATCAACACACACCAGTAGCTAAGAGTGTCCTAATTCATTACTGAATGAAAGATGCGTAGATGCTAGAGTAGCAACTGTTTTTTCAAAGTCTACCATTCTTCCAGAGTGCTCAATCAGGATGTGAGAGCTTAAATAATCATCCGGAGATAGATCTGTTTCGCTATATCACATCTCATCAGTATGGTTAGACATCCGATTGCTTTTAGCCAGGATTGAAACTCGAACGAATTGTCATCAGTCGGTGATTCAACTATAAGCGCTCGGTAGAAGAAGGCAGACTCTTAGCATGTGATATATCGTATAAATACACGCTAGTAGCTAAGAGTGTTCTAATTCATGACTTAATGATATATATAAATGCTCTTTGTAAGATAGAAGAGCCAAAATATAAGTTATTAAGAATAAATACACATTATTTCTTTAGCGTTTCATGTCATGCACTCAGCAATCTTCAAGAGCGGGTTGAAAATTTTCAGACCCCAACTGATGATTACTGGAAACCAGAGTTTTATTTAATGGCGAGAAAATTTATGTTTTTCTTTTTTCATTAGTAGTTTACAGTTTGAGTACAGCGTTTTGGTTAATCTTCTGCCTCTCATACCTTGTTATCGGTTATGGTAACACCATAACATCCACTATGCAAAACAATCTATCCAAGCTAAAAAATATACAAATAATTCCAAATTCCAAAAATATTATTAAATATACGATCAGAAAGAGAACTTATGTTTCAACCTGATGTGGTCGTAAGCTTAAGGAAATCTCTTTTTTTAATTTACGATTTTCAACATTTTTTACGCAACACGAATATCCTTCTGTCCTTATATTCTTTTATTGGCCCTTTTTTTCATGAAAGTTTTCGCATTTTCGTTTATTTTCAGTAACACCTTCTATTTCAGTTGCATTACAGCCGTGCTTGTTGAGAAATGATTAGAAAAAAGGAAAAGTTCTTGACTATTCATTTTAGAACTTTATATTTGTCTAAACCTCTATAAAACACTTATTGTCTAAAAGTAAGACTCAAAATTCAAAAATGTTTTCAATTTTATCTAAACTTATGAATGGAACTTTGTCTGTGTGTGTGTATGTGTCAGTTACCTATAGACTCCGAAACGGCTGAACCGATTTTCTTGAAAATTTACACAGTTGTACTATAAGCGTCTGCGTGTGCAACCGAAATGTGGTTCTGCAGAAGCATACTGGATATAAGGTGGGGGATCAATTTCATATTACAATCAATATATAAACTGACTCCTCACTTTGTGGTCATAGCAGTTTCTATACATTTATATTCCTGAGATCCAAAAGCACAAGGATGCATTCCACGTATTAAGAATCAGGACAATTTCGCTAGAAACAAAGAAGAGAGTGCTGGATTGCTATGTGATGTCAGTTCTTCAATATGGCAGTGAATGCTGGGCAATACCATCAAAGATGAAGGAAAGACTTGAAGCAACTGAAATGTGGTTCTACAGAAGGATACTGCGGATATCATGGATCGAGCATGTGAGAAATGATTGTTTTTGATGAAAACAAAAAGGAAATTAATGCTGAGCATCAGGAAGAGACAGCTGAAGTTCCTGGGACACGCAATAAGGAAGGAGGGCTTGGAGAATCTAATACTAACAGGCCAGATAGAGAAAGATAGAGACAGGAGAAAGCAACGGATAACATATTTGAAGGACCTAATCAGGTGGATGACGGAACGAGGATTGCATAGTGTCACAGGAGTAGGCGTGCTCAGAGCCACCAGGGATAGGGAAACGTGGGAAGACATGATCGCCTACGTCCTACAGGAACAGGGCACGTAGAAGAAGATATATACAAACTGTTCAAATTTGTATTCTTTATTGAAAATAACACTAAAACTACGATTTTTTACAACTTACTACATTATAATACAGTTATACTGTTAAATATTATTTCCCTTTAAAATAAATTGAAATGAATAAAGGTCTTATTCGATGGCATAATGATTAAGTATTAATGGACATTCATATTTTTCATACGTAACTCTTCAGTAAACTGTAAATTTTATAAGACTGTGTTATAAGACAACCACTGATCATCAGAATGAAATCCGAATGCGACGATTTTGAACCTAAATGTAATATTTAAACTCTTTTTCTCAAAAACAGTAACAAATTGGGAAAAAAAAGATATCCTTATTTGTTATTTATCACGTCAACCCCAAACTTTTGGAATGAGTGCAATATTACGGTTTTCATATCAAACTTATCTAATGTCTATATTTGTGTGTGTTGTCCTTCACATTCATATGAAATACGTATATCTTATTTTTTGGTTGGTTGTTTTGTTTTTATGGCTTATCAACCTCGGCGGGTCATTTGTTGCCAACTAAATTTTTTATTTATTGCTGGTAGTACCTTTTTCTTTCAACAATTTATTGTTGTTTTTATATAAGTTTTTTTTGTCTAGAACTAATTTTTTCTTTTCTAGTATCAAGATTTATTGGGATTTGTTTTCAAGGGCAGGGTCCCCAAGCCCTACCCTTTTTGTAACCCATAACTGGAGGGAAGGGACGGATTAATACCTTTCCCAAGGGTACCAGTGCTTATGTGAATGTAGGGTATTCAACTGGAATTCGAACTCAGCTCACCGATTTCTATTCCCGAGCCGATATCTACTGCACCACAACGCACATCCGTCACTATACGCTTACAGCGCCTGGTATTCCCAAGCGGTCACCCATCTAAGTACTAACCAGGCTCAACGTTGCTTAACTTCGGTGATCGAGCGAGAACCGGTGTACTCAACGTGATATGGCCGTAAGCCGTATATCTTATTTAACCATAATATTTTTCATATGAAAGGTAAATAGTGGTATATCAAAGCTGATCAAATACATACAACGGTAGATATTAACGATCCAAAGTTCTTATTTCAATTCTTTGCTTGATTCTACGTCCCAATGTGCTTTTCAGTGAGCTCTCATCGATTAAAAGACAGGGAGTTTTTTTTTATTTTACCGCCATGGCATATTGAACAGATGTTGCTAACATTCCGAGGAGGTGTTGAATCGTCTTCTATATTGGATTAGAATTTTTCCAATAGCATTTCAAAGAGACCTGACAAGAAAAAGCTAACCTCTTTGTCATCGTTTTAGCGAGAGTGAAGCTGATATTTAAAAAATGTGAATAGTGTAAAATCACCTGTTTTAAATGGTATATACGCTGAGAAAATAACGTATGTCAGGGGATACACTAAATGTCTACCTCTTTTCTTACCGGATTTTTCGGAAACCAAATTTCATGTTGACAAATAGCGTGATTCATAGAATGGTATCACTTTTTACAGAAACTACAGAGGTACATTATTTACATTATTCAAACTATTGTACACATCTTTATTCCTATCTTTCGGCCACTGTACACACCAACCTTTTTCCGTGCTATCAATTTCGAATCGAACCCTTTATTACGGTTTACGATTGGTTTAGATAATCAGCCAATCATACTTGCACTCAATCCCGGGTAAAGCGACCCAACATGGTTGCCACGCTCAAAATATGTTTATATTTTGAAATTGAAGTAATTTTTGACAGGTCGTCACAGCTGCAAAGTGTTTTGTTTTAGTGACAGTTTATAGGTCAGCCTTTTCCGCTCGGGTTTGAATATCTTTATACTTAATGACTTCTTTTACTACACCTGGTTTTTAAAAATGTTGGATACCTAGAATGAATTTATTTTTATAATGGTTTAATAAAATAAGTATTATCATGATTTAATTAATTATCATTTAATTAATTTCGCCATTCAATTTTTTGACACTTAAATGAAAATGTCATACGGGTATATCATTCTCATTCCATGTACAATGATATTTCTGGTAACCATGTACCTACCTCAATTAAGTTAACGCTATAGGTAATTTGTTCACCACTGCTGTAGACTGGTTTTGAACTCAAAACTCTTTGGGTCAAGTCACTGGAACTAACCAACGTCTATATCCACAAGGTCATGTGTCATTACGTTATGAAGTAGTTTTTGCACTGAAGGTTATAATCGTGCTATGCCGGTTGCTAATCGACCTGACGAACTTCATATTTATTTCCATAAAATACACAACATGTGGCACAAGGCCTAAAAGGGGAGTGGGTAGAGGGTGTTATTCAGTATCTATCCTATATTTAGCTAAACAATATCACGACACCATCACTCATTACAGTTTGCACATTCACTACAAGAACTCATCCATCCCTCTCAATCATGTACACACCACAATACCACATATTTCCAAGGGACACCTAAAAAACACAGAAATAAACCCATGACAATAAAAAGGCATACAATAATATATATATATATATATATATATATATATATATATATATATATGTGTGTGTGTGTGTGTGTGTGAAAGATGTAATGAAAAATTAGATGTTGGTAGGCGGGTGAACCCAAAAACAAACTACAATACAACATAATTTCATAACTAAAATTAAACAATATTAGTAAGCCCTGTTAATCACACAACAAAGAGTGGCTGCTGTATTCCGCCAAGCGGCGGACTCAAGACACACACTCGCTAAAGGAATGGGGGTGGATAAAATAATGGAATGGGAAAGTCAGAGGCTGACACAGCCGAGATTAAAGAAGGCCATAACAAACGAGGAAGGTTGGGAATCTCGACTTGGATCATGACAAAAGACAGAGCCAGGTACGCGCTTGGAACCCATTCATTCACATTAACTAGGTACACAAGAGAGAACTACCTTAACCAAGGAAGGGATTCAAAGAAATCCACCCCGATGCAACTAACAGATCTAAAAGAGAAAATCAAGGCTAGCTCCGTTCATGTGAACCACGCGCGCCACATTTACCCATCTTTTGCTGAAGGCTGTCAAAGTCAAACGTTTCCAATCAGTTCCAATCATCATTTTCAGCTGATGCTCAAAATATCGGATCACATCCTGATGTGAAAGACGCTGAACTCACAAGACTTCCTCCTTTTTAGTCGTCCATATCACCATTCGAGCCATGGCCAGCAGCGAGAGAAACACCATACACTTCATCCCAGAGAACGGGGGCGACACATTATGACAGACCAATACACGATCCATGAGCCTGAGCTCACCCAGCGCGATACGAGCAGTCAACTCGCCGATTCAAACCCATAGAGGGCGAATCTGCGAACAATGGTTGAGGGTGTGCAAAGCCGTTTCTTCCAAGCCAAGGTTGCAGCGTTCACAATCTGGCAAATCCGCCAGGCTCCATATGAAAACTTGTCATTGAGAGGCAAACGATTCCGAGCCAATCGCCAGGTGAGCGAAAATTCAGAGTTGCTGAGATAATCGGCACCTGGCGCCCAAGACCAGAACGAGCGAAAGTCATCCTCCGACAAGCAGAACACATCACGTAATGAATACTTCGTGACACCCTCCACTAACCCACAATAGAAGTCTCTCCTACGCTGTAAAAGGTCACTGGACCGTGGAATGGCCTGCAGGGCCGCCAGACATTTGAGGAGAAAACTCGATCGCCCTCGAGGTTTACGGCACCGCCTCGAGGTGGTGGGGGAAGTGATAGTAAGGCTAGGGAACATGTCCCTCACTATCCCCGCCAGCAACTAGTCTTCCAAAATCGCACGCCTGAGAAAAACCAACCTTGAAGCGACCTTGTGGCCCATCAAGTGCGGCATTCCCAAACCTTCATGACACGGACGATGGACACAGACACGTTTGTCGACGTGATGTTTGCGTCCTCTCCACAGAAGGTAGAATAGCAAACGCTCGATCGCCTTCCTACGCCGTTTACAAAATGGAAGTGCTGACAACCGGTAAAGGATAATGGGAAAGACGTATATAACACATGCCTCTGCCAAACCTTTTAAGGACGACCACCTTCGACGACAAATCTTGACCGACGCGCCGACATTTGCCAGTACTTCGGACCAATTTTTCTCCAACTGGAGACGTATTGTCCTAGGCCTCCTGATCTAATATAGGACGTAATTCATCCGTCCTGGACAATGCCGCCAACGTCCGTGGAATGCGTTAGTTTTACAGCCCTATATAACGAGGGGTGGAGGATGACAGGGACCCTCCCATGACAAAGATGAGAAAGTCTCTGCAAATATTTGGTGTCCATTTAGGCCATTTTTTTAGGGAATTCCTCCAAGTCTCACACCTTAAGACTACCCCTGGTATTTCTTATGAGTGTCAAAACTCCGGGGGTTTGTGGAAATTTGGTTGGGTTCTCGACTCACTTGCTGTCGATCGAGGTCAACTTAAATAGTGGCCTTAGTAGGGTTATTTTCTGAGAGGAGAGGTCCCTCTCTAAGGCCAGCCTATCCACCCTGCAAATCTCCACTCACTTGAATAGATTTGTTCTTTTCTTTTTCACCTTTTCTGGTTTCGGGTTGGGCTGAACATCTTCAGAAGATGGGGTTTCTAGTTGGGAGGGAGGTGTTTCTGTTTGGGAAGAGATTTGGGAAGAGGATTTTTCGATTGGGGAGGATGGTGTCGGGAAAGGCCTAGAAAAAGGTCTAGTTGGAGAGGCAGAATGACTCTTCTCCGTCATTTGTGTATTCCTGCTTGGAGATGCAGAGGTGGACTGAGCCTTAGCGACCACACGTTCCGTCCTGCCACCTTCCTCCACATCTGCCTTCCTCTTTTTCTGGACAATTTCTTTTTTCTCCTCCCTTCCTCTTTTCAAAGATGAAGATCTTGGTGGGGGCATTTCCTCGTATTCCATCAGCTGTTGTTGTTCTTGTTTTCGTTTCGCTTCTTTTTGAGGCTTCTTTTTGGCAGTGGAGGAGGAGAATCCACCTTCTTCTTCCTCCTAACAACTTCCGTCCACTCACTTGTTTTCTCTTTTGCGTCGGGTATTTTTTTTTTCTGTTTTGACCGGTGTTTTTGTCACCGGCGGTGTTGCTGGAGGCACCGGTTCTTCATCGGGTTTTCTTTCGGGGCACGTTTTATACATGTACCCCGCCGCCTCGTAAACTCAACAATTAGGTCTTCGGACTTCCACAACTACAAACAGTTTTTTCCTGGACAAAACAGTATTTCGGGGACTTTTAAGAAATTTAGCCAATCCACTGTGATGCTGATGCAGATGTCTTCTGTCGGTACACCTGCCTTACTCACTATACGAGAAACTTCCTCGACATCTCCATACTGGGAAAAGAAGCCTCCCACATGCTCAAAGCCTATTTCTATAGGCACACCATGTATTGTGATCCGGGTTCTGCGGGTACCAAAATATTCCGTTGTCATTCGAATCACTTTTGCTGTTAAGATGTTTCCTGCTAGTTTTTTGACCTCATCAAAGATATTCAATAAAACGTCCCACATAACCCGGGACCTTCTTGCCAATATCTTTGGTACAATATTTAAACTTTTCAAGGCTTCGTCTATGTTTTTCCTGCTGACGCTAATAAATTTTCGAGTTTTTACATTATACGTCAACAGGGAGATCGTCCTTACAGATATGACGCTTAACTACTTCAGGAATCACAACCGGTTTATTATTACAAATATAACCTTTATGTTTGCCCCTCATTTCTCGGTATTATTTCGGGTCCTTTTTTACGGGTGTTTTGCTCCATACCGACGGCGAAGGATTTATCTTCGGAACAGCGTCAGATATTGAGGGCTGGAGAGACGAAGCCATAACTGAGTTTGTCCCCACCTTGTGACACAAAATTTTCAAAACTACAAAACGAACTTCCCGAGTACTTCCAGTAAACTCTTATTAATATAGGAGGAAGAGTCCATTATCTGAGGAATATTTGTGTTTCCCAATAGCACCTTATCAAATAATAAATGAGCGTTAAGAACCGATATACCAAATATATGGCGACGAATAGAAAAGTCTTCCCTTTTTTTATAATCATATCGCCCCAAGCAAGGCAGTTTACTGCCACTGGTGTGCAGGCGGTTCCATAGGAGGAAAGTTATGAGAAAGAGTGACAGGTTATAGGGAGTGTCAGGAAGTGGGTAAGAGAAGGATGAGAATACTGATGAGAGTGGAGTGGACAGAGAAAGGAGCATGAGAGAGAGGAAGCAAGTTAGTGAGATAGGACATGACTATTGACTTTACGTTTGAATTCTTGGAGATTGTAGCTGTCAAAGAAGCAAGTAAACGGAAGGGAATTCCACAGGCGGGAAGTGCGAGAAAAGACGCTGATGGAGTAGAATTCATTTTTACATTTTATTGGTTTCACACTAAAATGGTTGGACTCTTGTGGCTCGAGTAAATTCATATATTGGGGACACCAGGGAGCTAAGTTCATCGGAGCCAAAAGCTGGCACTAATATCAAACCAACAGTGAAAATATTACCTCATCTCAAAAGTATAGACGCATACTTATAGAAATAGTTCAATTGTGTCTGTAGCTGTTACGGTTTTATGTAGCATATTCTTGTTCCGACTTCTCGGTCCCCGGATGGCAGATAGGTTACTTTCTTTTTTTTCTGTTTTTAATCATATCAGCCCAAGCAAGGCGAAAACGCCACTGATGCGCAGGGGGCTACGTAAGACTGAAAAGATTGGAAAAAGAGAAAACCGGAAACCACATCCTAAACAGGAAACAAGGGATGAGCCTCTTCACCTGTTCAATAGACGTGGGTGAAGTGTGAACCGGGCGATAGTTTAGTCTATCTACTCCAATTGAAAAAAAAAACAAAAATTAAAAAAAAAAGAGTGAAAAGATTGGAAAAGAGAAAAACCGGAAACCACATCCTAAACCGGAAACAAGGGATGAGCCTCTTCACCTGTTCAATAGACGTGGATGGAGTGTAAACCGGGCGATAGTTTAGTCTATCTACTCCAATTGAAAAAATAAATAAATAAAAAGAGTGAAAAAATTGGAAAAGAGAAAAACCGGAAACCACATCCTAAACCGGAAACAAGGGATGAGCCTCTTCACCTGTTCAATAGACGTGAATGGTGTGTGAACCGGGCGATAGTTTAGTCTATCTACTCCAATTGAAAAAATAAATAAATAAAAAGAGTGAAAAAATTGGAAAAGAGAAAAACTTGAAACCACATCCTAAACAGGAAACAAGGGATGAGACTCTTCACCTGTTCAATAGACGTGGGTGGAGTGTGAACCGGGCGATAGTTTAGTCTATCTACTCCAATTACTTTCGGCAAGAAAATTACAAGACAATTTTATGAAGCAAAGAACGGATTTGCGTTGATTCGTCAAATGCATTTGATGCAGTCGTCGTAAGTGTTTTGTGTGAAATATTGAGAGGACTTGTTGCCCAGAATAATTTCTTAACACGTTTTGATGTTGTCATGTTAGCATCAAAGCGTCGGTATTAAGCTGTCGGAAACATTTGAAGTATAGAATGTAGAGAAGTATGGAGACATTTCTCCTCTAATCCAATTTGCTCTTTAATTTATAATGGTCTTCCGCATGTCTTTCAGTTTCTGTGATGATGGCGTATATAGATTTCCTCTGGAAATCTATTTATTAAGAAGAAAACGTCAACCAAAACGCTGTTAACGGTCAACGTAATACGGTAAATGTTGCATGCAGATGACAAGGTTTCTCATGCTGAAAGTGATTGGCAACACTTAATGCGTGCTGCCCTTATTGCTAATACAGCTTTTAGACGTACAATGATATTTCGTTGGTAACCAAAAAAAAAAAAAGAAAGAATACTGGACTATTACATGATATGTGTCCTCCTCTATGGCAGCACATGCCGAACAATAAGAAAGATACCGAACGTACCATGGGCGGAACATGTGAGCAACAACGAAGATTTCGAGACAATTAAAACAAAAAGGACACATACTTAACATCAGGAAGAAGTAGTTAAAATTCATGCTGTACGTATGCAATGAGAAAGGAGGGCTTGGAGAACCTGATACTAACAGGCCAGATAGAGGGAAAAAGATACAGGGAAAAGCAGCGGATAACATATTTAAATGGCCTGAGCAGGTAGATGACAGAACGGGGGCTGAGAGACGTTACAGGAGAAAGCGTGTTAAGAGCCACTAGGGATAGGGAGACGTGGAAGGCCTTGATCGCCTACGTCCTGAAGGAACAAGGTACATAAAAGAAAAAAAAAGAAGATCGAATGGTGTGCAATTTTCTTCTGCCACAAAACCAGTCTGTATTGGTATTATTCACAACAACTGCCTTAACGGAATTTAGGCTGTCGGTTTCCTCTAAAACCGTAGCAGAAACCTCTGCTAGAATAACACCAGTTACACCAATGTTTGGGACTATTATACAGATGTGCGTTGTGGTACAGTGGATATCGGCTTGGAACGAGAAACCGGAGAGCCGAGTTCAAATTCCAGTTGAATCCATTGTATTCACTTACGCGCAAATAACCTTGGGAAAGGTATTAATCCGTCTCTTTCTTTCAGTTATGGGTTAAATAGCAGGACAGATTGGGTTTTATAGCCTTGGTCGGCAATCTACTGCAGGATAATCTTCTGCCCAGTCAGTAATGTATCTTTTGAGACATGATCGCCCAAGCGTGTATCGCGTATGGCACTTGACTGACTGACTGATGTGGGTGAGATATATACTTTTGGTGCCCATATCTGATGAAAGCCGACTGGTGCTCTTGTCGTTTGGTTTTCTTAATTTTTAAAAATGAAGATAATATCAAAATATTAATTAACGGAATATAATCAAAAATAAATTTATATTTTTCAATTAATTTAACTTTAAAAATCCAAGCATACATTAGTTCAAATTATATCATATATTAAGTCATCGACTCAGGCCACAAACACTCTACAATTGGGCATTAAGTACTGCGTATTCATGTAATTTTTGCGGAGATGTCTGTAAATCAGTTGGTGCACTTAAAAGACAGAGTCACAAAGAAAACATTTGGAAACAATATATATATATATATATATAATGTCTGTCAAATTTGGACCGAAAGTTCTAAACGTTTGTTTTCTAAAAAAGACACGTGTTCAAATTACGACGAAATCTTACAACAAAACTGCAGTGATAGTTATACTCAATAACAGAGCAGCAATTTTGTTGGAATTTGTCTACCCAGCTTTTTTGTTGGTATGAAAGTCGGGATTGTAAGCATTAAACACCAATTAGTCTTATTGTCTGAAGGAAAAGAGGCAGAATGCCATTAAAAGTAACATTTATAGATTATTTTCAGAAATCTAAACTTATTTATAAATGGAACTTTTCTCTGTGTGTGTGTGTGTTTGTGTGTGTGTGTCTGTGTGTGTCCGTTACCTATAGACTCCAAAACGGCTGAACCGATTTTCCGGAAAATTTACACAATTGTACTATAAGCGTCTGCGAGTGTTTTTAGCTAGGTTTTGTGTCGAGGTACCCACGATAAATATCGAAGATCGATAATCGAAAAAATCGGGTAATAGAAGCAGTGGTCCGATTTTAATCAAATTTGATACACTCGTAGACAAAGACATAAGAAACGATTCAGAAGTTTCAAGGTTGCAGTTCTTACAATAGTGCAGAAAATCGATAATATATATATATATATACATATATATATAAAAGGCAAGATGTTTGTGTGTGTGTCTGTTTATCTGCCTGTATGTCTGTATTTTTTCAGCCCTTTTATTTTAGTTTTTGCTTCGGGTTTTTCTCTAAGTAGGTATAATTGTAGTTCTTAGTCTCAGCCATCATAGCATTTACTCAGAGGACTCATTTAGCTTTCAAAATTCAGTTTACGACGAAAAAAACTTATTTGATATCGATACCAGGAAATGAAAATTTGACTCACATCCATTCATTTTTACTTTCAGTCCATGGTTTCGCTTTAACTGGAAACAACTATTGCTTTTTAGTCTTTCATGCCAACGTCTAAAGAGTCTGAGCCCCAGGACCATGGATTAGTTTTAAATCTGTCATTACACCCGAGCAACGCCGAGCTATACTGCTAATATGCAATAACACCAAAATGTTAAATTTTCCTTACAGTGAAGTTTGTTTCATAAAGTAATTATGTTTTCGTAGTTGTGTTTGAAATGTGTAAACAATGGCTGGCTGTCATCTCTTCTATTGTATACGGGTATATGAGTTATGATTCGTGTACGCACGTGTAGATCAAGCTGACCTCCGAAAGGTTTTTCGCCGTTTGACTTTGCAATTTATTTGTATTGGGAAGTGTCTTTTCAAATCTATAATTAAGACTATCACAGATAATATGTACATTTATTTGAATATGTTTCTGATCGGTCGTCACTTTTATTCTTGCTTTTTTATGTCTATTTTTTGACTTATCAATGATAACGTCCATTAGCTTTAGACTTGGACGAAGACCATACCGTGTAAGTGTCGTGAACCCGGTTAAGAGTCCAGCAAGAAATAATATAACAAAAACCAAAATAGTAAATAAGAGTGCATATTAAACGCAGTAAAATACAAATACTTGGAACTCTGTTAGTAGAACGATAAATACTGGTTAAGAAGTAATATTAGAACTGTGACTCGCAATGGTAGTACGGTAGCAGTCTTGGCTATCTCTGCCTATAGCTCTTCTGCTTATCTGAGGGGAAGTATATGTAGTAGACGGAATCGTTCAATCCGTGTAATAGGGTATGCCACCATGACAGTAAGTATAACAAAAAAAAAAAAAACAAGCCATGCCATAAGGTTTGAAGATTCATCACACTTAAGAAGTTCAATGGCTTGTCTAGAGAATTCTGGTCTCCTTCCCTGCATCAAAATTATCATTAACTGTTTCTTCACTGGAAGACATTCTTCTTCATCATATTCCGTGACTTCAGGATGAAGGCGATCATGTATTTCGACTTTCCCCTATCCTTTTTTGTTCTCAATGTATATCTCTAGATATCCCTCTCATGACCCCACGCGAAATACACTCACTCAAGCCCATCAAGTATATCTCGTGCTGCCTTCCCTTCTTTCTCTTTCCTTCTATCAGCCCTGTGAATATCAGATTCTCCAAACCCTCCTTCCTCATTACCTGTCCAAGAAACCTCATTTTTGTTTCAATTGGAGTAGATAGACTAAACTATCGCCCGGTTCACACTCCACCATCGTCTATTGAACAGGTGAAGAGGCTCATCCCTTGCTCCCTGTTTAGGATGTGGTTTCCGGCTTTCTCTCTTCCAACCTTTTCACTCTTTTCTTTTTTTTCCTTTTTTTTTCAATTGGAGTAGATAGACTAAACTATCGCTCGGTTTACACTCCACCCTCGTCTATTGAACAGATGAAGGGCTCATCCCTTGTTCCCTGTTTAGGATGTAGTTTCCGGTTTTCTTTTTCCCAATCTTTTCACTCTTACGTAGCCCCCTGCACATCAGTGGCGTTACCGCCTTGCTCGGGGTGATATGATTAAAAAAAGAAATATAATTTTCTTTTTGACGGCATGTTCTCCAACACCTTGTCGTTGCTCACATGGTCGGCCCATGCTATCCTCAATATCCTTCTGTAGAACCGGAAAATACTTAAATATGAAAATTTTGTTTCTTTCACTGAAATAAACACAACGGTTTACAAACGTTAGACAAATCAAAAATACAAAATTGTGAAAATAAAACGAAGTGTTTATTTTCTTCTTCCAATAATTCTGTTTTATAAAAATATAAAAGAAGTTATTTTTTATATATAGTGAGAAACGAAATGCTTATAACGGTGAGACGTTACATATTACCCATTGCAAGAAAGCCCGTGCACAAGATTCATAAATGAAATATATTTATTTTACTACCATTGATTTTAAAATAAAGAAATTTCCGTTTCCTTATGAGGTTTTATGGTTTCGATTTTTTTAATTAGTCTAAATTTTTCCCACTGAAAAATAAAACTAAATTCTATTGATTGATTTTCATCGCTGACTACAACCGAAGTGCAAATTGTATTTAATCTCCATTTTACTTTTAGAAAGTGAATAGTTTTATATTATTCATAATTCTGATTTATAAATTTTAATTTATTGAGAACGAATTAATATTTCAAACAATTTATTAAATGACATTTACACAATTGTTTACCATATGGGTATGGATATTTATGACAGCTTTAAATCTTTTTCTTGTCGCTGAAAAGAAATTGCAACGCTTTAGGTTAAACCTAAGCTTAATTTTAAACTCGTGTCCAGAGTAAACTTAAGGAATCAACACATATGCTAGGCTTCAAAAGTCTCCTAAGCCGACCAAGCATAGAGATGAACACAAAATGGGAACCAGTAATACGGAGTTGTTTTTTTTAATCATATCACCACGAGCAAGGCGGTAACGCCACTGACGTGCAGGGGGCTGCGTAAGAGTGAAAAGATTTGAAAAGAGAAAGCCGGAAACCACATCCTAAACAGGAAACAAGGGATGAGCCTCTTCACCCGTTCAATAGACGTGGGTGGAGTGTAAACCGGGCGATAGTTTAGTCTGAGAAAATCATTAGTGTCAAAAAATTGCAATATCAGCTCCAGTAAAAAATACTAGAGAAAAACCATTAACATCAGATCTACTAGAGAAAACAATTAACAGCAAAAATTGCGATATGGACTCTGGTAAAAAAAAGGGTTACTGAATATTAGGGTTATAAGTTCCAAAAATTCAGTTGTTCTTAAAGACACATGGCTCAGTGGATATAGACTTTAGTTAGTTCCTGTAACTTGATCCAAAGAGTTGTGAGTTCAATACCAGAAGTGGTGAACAAGTAACTTACAGGGTCAGAGGGAGATAACTCATAATTTCCAGAAGAGGCATTAGGCAAGGAATGAAGTTCATATACCCCAGTGATTGTAATAAAGTGTTCGGTTCGAAATTCATAGCAGCTGAAGAAGAACCGGAGTGTACAACGACAAAAACGTCGTACAAATGGCAAGAATGATGAGGACAATACTCCGAATAATGTAAATACTGCAACTGTCAAATTGAGTGCAATATCATAATTCCCAAATCGAACTGGACTATTTATTGTAAGCATAGGGTTAAGCAAATATCAGTTACGATTGAAAGTTGAACGAGGGTAACTGGAGGAAGTTGATTTGAGTGCCTTGCTTATGAGAATTTTCGGATTGCAAAAAAGAAGCTGTAAAAACGTTCGAAAAGGTTTCGATATAGGACTTTTAAACAGCGACGTCATGTAGGGTGTGTCAGTCTGGTACAAGGCCACTTCTAATCATAGCCGACAATTCACACATTTAAAGATATAATCATGTTGTTGAAAAAATACGTAGAATTGTGTTTGCTGTTAATATTATAACATATTTGTGATAAGAAAAATGTTCATTGAGAAAATGCATGTAGTTTTGCAGTTAAAATTGCTCAAAGAGAAATGTAAGTATTTAAAATGTCCACAGAAGTTTAGAGTTCATGTTTTAACAGTAGCAGATTGTAAAGTCTTATGTTCCTAACTCTTTTTGGTAGGTTGGCAACAGAATTAGAGAGAAGGTTAAACGAATAGGGAAATTGTACTTAGCGCGTCCTGTTGTTGTTGTTGTTGTTGTTACTCTCTTTGGCGAATGAATCTGTGATGCGCACTTTCGTCCGGGTGGCCTGGAATAAAAAAAAAGAAAATAAAGTTGGAAGAAGTGATCAAAGAGACGTGACCGAGTCAACTTTTCATCCTTACATTATGAGATGCTATCAGATACCGCTCCCATTCTGACTGATTTTGACCGATCACAAAATGTCCTAAGCTAATGGATTTGGTCATGTGACAGACTCCAGCGAGCATTTTCAATTCTAAGTGTGAAAGAAACGTCATATATGAATTTTCCATTTCTAATCCAATCAGGATCCAGAATTTTCCTTTTCACACTCACTTGTGAATTTTTCTTGGTCTGGGTTTTTCAAAATTTTTTAGTCCTTTGAATCCATTTTAGCGGGTGGGCAATTTTATTTTATGTGTTTTAGTTAGTTGATGGATGATATAAGAAATGCATCCTATAATGTTTCTGAATGAGAAAAGCAGGAACATTATGGCATATACAAATTCATCGACTCAGATCACAAACTAACTACAATAGGGCATAAAGTAGTGAGATGTCGTGTAACTTTTGCGGAAAGTTTTCACTTCCTGACTGTGGAATTCCCTTCCACACGATTGCTTCCCCGACGGCTACAATCTCCAGTAGTTTAAATGTAAGGTCAATAGACACCTCCTAACACACTAACCTGCTCCCATTCTATCAAACACTCTTCCCATCTGCCCAACCCTCATCCTCGGTATCCTTACTCATCTGTCACCTTCCTCCTGACATTCCCTATGTCTAACCACTCCTTTTCTTTACCTTCCCCTATGTAGCCCCATGCGCAATAGTGGCAGTGGAATGCCTTGCTTGGGGTGAGATGATTAAAAAAAAAATGTTTGTAAGTCCGTAGGTGGACGTAAAAGACATACATTCGCAAAGCAAAACATCTATTAACAACAAAATATATATTTCTGATGTCTGCTAAATTCGGACTCCAGCTCCTTAATGTTTGTATGGTTTAAAGGGCCGTATATTAAATCTTATATTAAAGCTGCCGTGAGACCCAAACTCAAGAACGAATTAGCAACCATCACATATTGTTGGGATCTATCTACTCAAGTTTTTGGTGCAATCTAAGCGTCGGGATTCCAAACATTTAACAATAACAATAGGATAAAACCATTTTTAATATGAAACATACAGTACTGTGCAAAAGTATTAGGACAAGAACTATTTTAACTTTTATGAGGCATATTGACAGAAAATAAACAATTTAATTAAAGTAATTTTATTTAATTTACTCAACAAATGCTTTAACAAGAAAAAAATACTTGTTACAAAATAAATTTAATATATATATATATATATATATATATATATATATATAATAGTCTTTCGCTTTGAAATAAAAAAATACTTGCAACAATCTACCAATCGCACATAGAATATATATATATATATCGTACTCTGCAAAAGTATTAGGACAAGAATTATTTTAACTTTTATGAGGCATATTGACAGAAAATAAACAATTTAATTAAAGTAATTTTATTTGATTTACTCAACAAATGCTTTAACAAGAAAAAAATACTTGTTACAAAATAAATTTAATATTCAGTAAAATAGTCTTTCGCTTTGAAATAAAAAATAATTGCGACAATTTACCAATCGCACCTAGTGTATATATATATATATATATATATATATATATATATATATATATATATACAGTACTGTGCAGAGTATTAGGATAAGAACTATTTTATCTTTTATGAGGCATAATGACAGAAAATAAACAATTTAATAAAATTAATTTTATCTGATTTACTCAACAAATGCTTTACCAATTAAAAATACTTGTGTAATATGCCTTCCTCATCGACAATCACTAATGTGGTTATACGCCGATTCGGGGATATTTACATTTCATACATGTATGGATGGATACGAGTTATCCATCTCAGATCGTGTCGAACAGACAATAAAGAAAATAAAATAAAAATAAACTGATCAGATTACTATTCGATCGGTTTGATCGAAATATAACCTTTCCCAGGTCGCATCTTTATGAACAAATAAACTGTCCGAAGATCCAAGGGATGAACACAAGGCGAAATGGTTTTGGTATAAATTTTAATACATCAAATAAAGAATTCAGCGATCGAATATTAAAAAATTTCAATAAAATAAAAAATGTCTGAGTGAGAATGTGTTATATACTCAATAACAAACAAACATGTATATATAAAAATATATTAATATTTTTATTAATGAACGCTGGACCGTGTCGCCTAGTGGACAGAGAGTTGAGGGAGCGCTTTTCTAATGGGTTGACGAATGCTTCTAAGGGTCGACGTTGACGAATGGACGAATGACGAATGCGTACCCCCCAATAGCATGTATGCTATTGGGGGCAGCTGTGAACTGCTTCACTACTGCCGACCAGACTCTTCTTCTCTTCTACTGTCGACTTCTGGAGACTCGTCTGTGACTTCTTGTTTCGAGGCCTTTATATATCTTCCAAGTTTTGCCTCGATTCGCGACGCCTACTCGACGCCTACGTAATTTCTCAGAGTTATTTCCGCATCTGTCGGAAATAGGGTCAAACAAACATCCGTTCCTTTCAATGACCGGAAACACCCACGCTTCCTCAGCCTTCTCGGGTTGGGCCAGATTATTATATTACAAATGTCCAATGAACAAACAACTGGGATCAAATCTCAAATCTTTTATTGGGATAACAAAAATTGTCGAACTCTAACGAATTACGACGAATTGATACGAAAATCAACGCATAATACAAAAATGTGAGTGGATATACACAGTATTATTGAACATATGACAAAATGTTTGCAAAAATATAATATTGGTGGATGTATGCATTAACACGGAGTCAAAAGTATAACTTATCTTTATCTATTTGGTTATACTTTTCTTTTTCTTTTCTTTTCTCTCTCTCTTTTCTCTATTCTTTTTTCTTCTTTCTTTTCTACATAAACTTGGGTTCGAACCCTACCCAACCGTAGCAAACTTGTCTGAAATTTTCTTCACTTCTTTCTTCAATCGAACGTCATATTCTCTGAAATTTTCTTCACTTCTTTCTTCAATCGAACGTCATATTCTCTGAAATTTTCTTCACTTTCGTTTCTTTCACCGAAAGTAAAGCAAAGGTCTCTGCATCAATATCTTTCTTCTTTGATGAACAATACGGTATATTCTTCTTAATTTAACGAATAAGAATATATACTCTTATGATTTTTATCCGGAGTTGCTACGACTGAATTTGACAATATACTTACAGGTTTATTAGACCATTTGTTTGAATATAATATGCCATGACTAGGTCAAGTCCGATTTTAAGGTTTATTGGCAATTAATTGATGTATATTAAACTGGAACTTGACAAAAAACTAAGAACGTGCATATATATATATATATATATACTAGCAGTATAGCCCGGCGCTGCTCGGTGTAATGAAAGCTTTAAAGCTAACTCATGGTCCTGGAGCTCAAGCTCTTTGTATATTGACACGAAAGACTAAAAAGCAATAGTTGTTTCCAGTAAAAGCCAAACCGTAGACTGAAAGATAAATGAATGGATGTAAGTCAAAGTTTGATTTCCTGGCATCGATATCAAATAAGATTTTTTGTTGTAAACTGATGTTTGAAGGCTAAATGAGTCCTCTAAGTAAATGGTATCATGACTGAGACTAAGGACTATAATTTTACCTACTTCGAGCCAAACCCGAAGCAAAAACTAAAATAAAAGGGCTGAAAAATACAGATATACAGGCAGATAAATAGACACACACACAAACATCTTGCCTTTTATAAATATATATTATCGATTTTCTGCACTATTGTAAGAACTGCAACCTTGAAACTTCTGAATATCGTTTATTGTGTCTTTGTCTATGAGTGTATCAAATTTGATTAAAATCGGACCACTGCTTCTATAACCCAAGTTTTTCGATTATCTATTTTCGATATTTATCGGGGATACCTCGATACAAAACCTAGCTAAAAACACTCACAGACGCTTATAGTATAACTGTGAAAACTTCCAGGAAACTTTCAGCCGTTTTGGTGTCTATAATTAACGGACACACACACACACACACACACACAGACACACAAAGACAAATGTCCATTTATAAATAAGTTTAGATATATAATTTTATATTTTCTTCTTCGTCGGTGAAGCTTGTGTAAAGAAAAGAAACAGCCAGAGAGAGGTCACGTACATGAAGATGGCGTGACGTTAACTTTTTGTCTCTTCAGCCAAAAAGTCCAGACTTCATACAGTCCCAAAACTCAACATGCTCTTTTGGCTAGTCGCTATGTTAACACAATTTACGGACGGGTATGTCTTTCAACCATTCTTGTTCCGGGTTGACTTTTTTCTATGGCCGGATGTTTCTGTCAACCATATTTTGCCAGCCAACGCTCTTTAAGCCGGTTGTTGGTTGTGACTTTTTTTTTAACCCTGCTGACATCATCCATAGATGGATACAGCAGTCAGTAACACTTGCTCTATGTTACGTATATATACATACACACACACACACACACACACACACACACACTCACATATATATATATATATATATATATATCAACTAAATCAAACTAAACTAAACGTAAAAATAAATCAACTAAACTAAACGTAAAAATAAAATATCAGTTTAATCTAATCTCGGTTAGTCTGTGTTAGTCTGTATATATATATATATATATATATATATATATATATATATAACGACTAACACAGACTAACCGAGATTAGATTAAACTGATATTTTATTTTCAGTCAGGAGATAGATAGATATGAACAGACAGTGTTAAATAGATAGATAGATAGAGAGATAGATAGATAGAATAAGAGACTGAGACTGAGATAGATAGATAGATAGATAGATAGATAGATAGATACATACATACATACATACATACATACATACATAGTTATAAACAGACTATGAGAGATAAACAGAATGACATGCTGTTATGTAGGAAGAAAATGCCGATACCGACACGTATTGTCGAACACGGATCTCCAGGCAACAAACGTAACCATTGAATGCATTATGCCACTGAGATCAACTAAACGTAAACATTTAGTATATAAAGCACTCAGACAAATGTCTGAATGTGTTCAGTGTTATGCATCCTTCCGGTTTTCTGAGTGAATTACCCGAGACGATTATTCCGAGAGCATTATTGTGTATTATTCTAAGGATTAGTTTAGCACGTTGACTTTACGCGAAGATACAAAAATATTATAAATCGCTAACAGTGAGTTACCGAAAGTTCTCTTTAGATTAACGTTACGAAAACTAACCTTATAATAGTGGTGTCGAAAAGTTCTGTACTTCTGAACCTCTTCGAAGACTACAAAATACCTATCCTACGCGTAATAATTGAAATATTCAACGGAATACAAGGACAAAGGACAAATTGCAATTAATTATGCCTCAAATGTTGGAACTGCGAAATCAACGGCAAGAACTACACTTACAACAAAAAGGTTAGCGTGAACAGCAATTTTAGTCACAAAAACAACAGATGTTTTTTCGAATTTTTGTTTAAGAAATACCGTATTCTGATCTCACCAGACCCACATATTCCACAAGACCGGCCGTTTGTTTTGTATAGTCCAGCATTACAGGTTAGGCTTAGGCCTGTGGTTCTAAATGTCGATTTGATGCCACCCTCCAACAACAGTGTGATTTTGGATGCAAGAGTGTAGTTATCAGAGCGTAGAAAACAGAATTCCCGTTTTTCCACCTGCAAATTTCTCGGGTGAGAATCGGGTTAATAGGAAAATAATTATAATCATTTCAATTCGATTTTAGGAAAGCAAAAGTTTTTTTTTATATATAAATACAAAGAAAAAAAAACCTTGTTGGAAAAGGTTAAATGTATTATGCATATGAATTAGAATCAAACAAAACAAAATACTTCAACTAATTTCTGTAAAAGAGAGATGTGGCTTTCGTTCAACCCTTTTTGGTTCGGTTTTTAGCGCAACTACTCCAACCGTCGACGTTTCCGTTCTCAGTGGTAGTAATAGTAGTAGTAGCAGTAACGGTATTTGGATGTTAGCCAAAGTAATTTGCTTCTTCGGTCTTCGTATCAGCAATACACACAGCGAACGTTTTCTTTCAATCTCTGACGTCACTCAACTCAGTTCGATTGCATTCAAAGATAGTCAAAACCCCAACTCCCTTTCTGGAAGACCACTACCAAATCAATCTCGGACCAAAGTGCCTCCTCGGCAGTCCACTACCAACTCCTCTGACAACATAAGATCTGCATTTTTATTGAGAAAAAAACCGGCATCACATATGATCTGGCTGTGACCCATCTCCTGACACTCGTCAGACTCGTGATAGAGATATTTGTATTATATATCCAGTTTGCCTTTTGCATTGTTTATAAACAAATCTTCGCCAACACGATTTGAAATTAAAAAGATCTCAATGTGGACACTTCACTATTTACCCATCGGCTGTCTTAGGTTTCATATGTCATTGTTTTAGTTTCTTTCCTCATAAAATATTTATTGATAAAATTAACATTTCAATTAGTCATCTGTTACTTTTTGTACACTTAAAAAAGATTGCATCTCATGTTCTAATTTCTCTTCCTGTAACATTATAAATATTTCAAAATCCATACGTCCTATCAACTTCTTGGTTATTTGAAGAGTTCTCTCTTTCACTTGGTGTTTCCTGTTTTACGGTATATCGACCTTTATTAACGTTACTAACATTATTATCATTTCAGGGGTGATATCGCCCCTTCCACATCTCTACCTTAACCTCTTTGTTTATTACTTGTAATGAACATAAATAATTCAGAAGTTAATTCTACGCATGCAATTTGTCTATTATCCTTTTCGCATACAGCAAAGATTTGGATTAACCCTGGAAGACTAACCATCAATTAAAGTTACACCACTACTAACCATGGGTATATCATATCCGATTTTGAAAATATCAAGAAAATATTAAATATGAATCTTTGAAATATTTTACATAAACACACTTCAAAATTTGTACTTTGAATTAACATTAATAGGAACTGAAAAACATATTATTTAGGTAAGAAAATCAGGTACTGAAATTTAATTACATTGTAATTAAAATGGCGTCATTTGCGCTGGGTATTACAGACACATGGTGAGTGTTCTCGGGTTAAGGTTAAGAAAAGAAAATGTACATTCTGATTAAATCGATTCAGGTACTACAATCTCTTCCAGTTCTTTCTGTTGTTTCTTTTTCTTTTCTTTCTCTCTCTCTCTTCTCTGTTTTTTTTTATTAAGTTCCGCCATTTTTATACACAACAATTTCCTATTAAAACAAAATCCCTTTCTACCAGAGTGATTGTGTCCGCAGATTTTTTTTCAATTCATACCAAGTCCAATAGCAAAATAAGAATCAGATATATGAATTTTGTTTCAATTTCGTGTCAAGTTAAAACATAATCACAATTATATATAAATTTTTTCTAAACATATACTGTTAAATATAAGAGACAATGAATATCTATTATGTTTAATCATGAGCCATTCTAAACGTCATATTTTTGGCTTTAATTTCAGTTGGAAATAAAGACAAATATTCTCCAACATTTGGATAATATTTTTATTAAGTTGTTCTAAGCTTTCGGCTCACATGAGCCATCTTCAGAGAGATTATTAAGACGGTAACACAATAACATCCACCATCAGCGACGATTTTATTTTGTGTTGACATAAAACTCCGCTAGGCAACAGCAATAGTTACCAAAAATAACAAACGCAGTTCGCAAATTTGTAATGCGGTTCTATGACGTCTTACCGCGTGATAACGCGAAATGACAACAGAACCATGTATTCAAATGCAATGTAATGTGCTATGACCAGATTTAAACGTGATTTTCTTAAGTGTGGGTTGTTTGGATTTAATGTAGATGGCCTCCAATATCTGAAGATTCTTTTAACTGTGTGTATGAGTAAGGATTATTGTATTGTTGACTAAAGTCTGTCTGATATTACATACATGTTTATGTTTTTTCTGAGAAATGTTTTCTAATTGTACTCTGATCAAATGATATTTCTCAGAAAAAAAAAGCGAAAGTACGACGTTTAGAACGGCTCATGATTAAACATAATAGACATTCATTGTCTCTTATATTTAACAGTATATGTTTAGAAACTTATTTGTTGACTCGATACACTATATATATATATATATATATATATATATATATATATATATATATATTCTATTCCTGAAGTTCTCAACGCACCGTATAATTTAGTCAGTCACTGTATTTATTTATTTTAGCACAACCTATCTTTAATTGGGGCTTGATGATCTCTGTAGTCGATTCGGGGTTCTCCCCAACGGTTTTCGACTTTACTTGTAGCTCCACGGTAGGTTCAGTTGCATTTACATTGGAGATCACTTTACAAAGCTTACTTAACGGAATCCCTCTTTTTTTCGGGGACTTACCAGCCAGCTCACATCGTCTACGTGTCAACATTGCTCGCCTCTGCAACTATCACCAAATTACTACAATTATTAAAATGACCAATAATAATCCTACAACAGTCGAGCAAGTTATTATATCTCTCCTATCCTCTTCCCAACTCGAAATAGTTTTTACCGTTAGGCCTAATTCAGATTTCAACTCTTCCAAATTCACTTTATCAAGGGGTTTCAATGAGTCCGGCATTTTTTCTAAAGAAACTTCAGGGAATCCCTTTACTATGGGTTCTCAACTTGCTGTCCATTTATCCGCATTGATGGACACTGATTTCAAGAAAATTTCTTTTTCTTCAATTTGTTCTTCTGCCTAGTAATAAGTGGGAAGTTTCAACGAGGTTCCCTGATCTCCACAACCCCTTGGTAACCCTACAATAAACAACGGTTGCTTCACCTTTATAGTTCTAGTGGGTTTTTTTTCACAGACCTTACATAATTTTAGTTCTCTTTGGATGGCTACCAACCAAATTCTATCTGATATGCTAAATGCTGTAAGAAATATAACACTGGGTAATACTTCGACTTGACAGTTTTCTTGGTTCCTCTTTTATTTTTCTTAAACACACAGATCATTACAACCAATCACATAGATTAGACTAGGAGATACACAGGTGCCTAAAACAAACCTTTCATCTATTTGCTTCTTCACTAGTTAACAACAAATTTTGTTCTGGCCAAATTTAAGGCTAAAATTTCCCCTTCCACCTTGTACCTAGCTACGGCTTTTAATTTTTGATCGGTATTATAATATGGAAGAGGCCAATTTATTACTTGGTGTATCTCGAAGGTACTATTCTTATGTAACTGAGGAACTGATACCAATAGGAATAACTTCTTATTTTCCAATGACACATCCTAGCGCACTATAATACGTCCATAATCATTTACTTAGGGTGTGAAAATTTATCTCATTAACTTGATAAGCTCTGTCATCCCGACTTGGTTCTAGTGAATGCTGGACAATATCATCGAAAATGAGGACAAAACTGGAAGCGGCTGAAATGTGGTTCTACAGAAGGATGCTACAGATATCGTGGACTGAGCATACGAGCAAAGACGAGGTGTTAGAAAGAATGGCAACAAAAAGGAAATTGATGCTGAGCATCAGGAAGAGACAACTGAAGTTCCTGTGACATGCAATGAGGAATGAGAGCCTGGAGAACCTGATACTGACTGGTCAGATAGAAGGAAGGAGAGAAAGAGGAATGCAGCGGATAACATATTTGCAGGGCCTGATCAGGTGGATGACGGAACGGGGGTTGCCAGGAGCAAACATAGGCACAAGGGATAGGGAGACGTGGAGAGCCATGATCGACTACGTTCTGAAGGGACAGGGCACATAGAAGAAGAAGAAGAATGGATTCGGATTTTTCTGGGATTCTTGATAACAGGTGTTTCGCATGTGTTATCCTTCCCAGCTGCATACTCTATATTCACAGTCAGCCACCACGCTTCAATGCCCATTGCTGTATCTTCTTATTCTTCCATTCTGCCTCCAATAAATGTTTGAGACGCTTATGGTCAGTTTTAATCGTTAACACGGCGCCATTTTTTTGTACGGCATATTAAACGGCAAATGCTTCCTTTTCTATCACTAGCCATCTCTGCTGGGTTTGTGACAGTCAGTAAGAAAGAAAATATATAGGTACTTACTCAGGTAAACCTGGCACTAGTCCATCCTTACACTGTTGGGTAAGTAACGCACCAATATATTTGTCACTGGCATCTGTGTACAGCACCATCGGCTTGCTCAGGTCTATGTAACTCAGCAAGGGTACTGCTGGCAACTGGTTCTAGAGGGTATCAAAGACACGCTGAAAGCCCTGCGTTCACTTAAATCTAGCATACTTCTTAGTCAAGGCTATTTTTGTAATTGTATCACACCGAGCAAGGCGGTAACGCCACTGACGTGCAGGGGGCTGCATAAGAAAAAAGATTAGAGGAGATTGAAAAGAAGGACGAACCAGTTAGAAAGTAGCAAGAGAAGGATGGGAATACAGGTGTGATGACAGTTGCAAAGGTGGAGAGAAAAGAAAGGATATACAGGGCGGTGTGGATAAAGGTCCTGCTAATCTGCTAAACACAGGTAAAAAGCGACTGTAATATCCAGTGACTCCTATAAAGCCACGAACGTCTCTTACTGTTTTGGGCTCCAGCCTAGCTCTTATCACTTCTACCTTATCTAAATTAGGTTTTATTCCCATTTTGTTTATAACGAAACCCAAATACTTGGTCCCATCTGTTGCAAACTGACACCTAGTCAATTTTAATTTCAACCCTTGCTCTCTCAACCTATCGAACACCTTCTGTAAGTGTCTAAAATGCTTCTCAGATATCTTGGAAAACACCATGATATCCAGGTAAACCAGAGCAAAATATTTCATGCCTCCTACCACTAAGAGGTATGAACACTGTGTGTGCTTGAATTATTTAAGAAAAATCAAAGAGGAACCAAGAAAACTGTCAAGTAGAATTATTACCCAGTGTTATATTACTTACAGAAATTAGTATATCAGATAGAATTTGGGTTGTAGCCATCGAAAGAGAACTACAATTATCTAAGGTCTGTGAAGAAAAGCCCACTAGAACTATAAAGGTGAAGCAACTGTTGTTTATTGTAGGGTTACCAAGGGGGTTGCGGAGGTCAGGGTCCCTCGTTGACACTTCCCTACCAAGAGGGTTGCGGAGGTCAGGGTCCCTCGTTGACACTTCCCTACCAAGGGGGGTTGCGGAGGTCAGGGTCCCTCGTTGACACTTCCCTATCAAGGGGGTTGCGGAGATCAGCGTCCCTCGTTGACACTTCCCTACCAAGGGGGGTTGCGGAGATCAGGGTCCCTCGTTGACACTTCCCTACCAAGGGGGTTGCGGAGGTCAGGCCCCCTCGTTGACACTTCCCTACCAAGGGGGTTGCGGAGATCAGGGTCCCTCGTTGACACTTCCCTACCAAGGGTGTTGCGGAGGTCAGGGTCCTCGTTGACACTTCCCTACCAAGGGGGTTGCGTAGGTCAGGGTCCCTCGTTGACACTTCCCTACCAAGGGGGTTGCGGAGGTCAGGGTCCCTCGTTGACACTTCCCTACCAAGGGGGTTGCGGAGGTCAGGGTCCCTCGTTGACACTTCCCTACCAAGGGGGTTGCGGAGATCAGGGTCCCTCGTTGACACTTCCCTACCAAGGGGGTTGCGGAGGTCAGGGTCCCTCGTTGACACTTCCCTACCAAGGGGGTTGCGGAGATCAGGGTCCCTCGTTGACACTTCCCACTTATTACTAGGCAGAAGAAAAAATTGAAGAAAAATAATCAACTGAGTAAATACAGCTGAGGCATTAGATAACCCAAATGGCATCACAGGAAGATTCAATAGACTAGCATGACAAGCAAAAGCTGTCTTCTCCTGTTTTTTACTTTTTTTTTTTTTCCAAGGCTACCTGCCAATAATCTAACTTAAGATCCAAAGTAGAAAAATAGGTAGACTCCCAAAAGTGCCAAAATATCACCCATCAGGGCTAAATGTACCGCTAATGGTTTTTTAATGGCATTTAACTGTCTAAAATCCACACAAAATCTATGTCTTCTATCCTTTTTTTTTTCATAAGAAAAATAGGAAAACACCATGGGGACCTAGAGCTCTGTATGGCTCCTAAGTACAGCATCTCATTTACAGCCTCTTCCACTGATTTTTCTCTTACGGATCGGGGTTATATAAGGCCTTAATCTGATGGGTGGGTGGTCACAAGTATCTATTTTTATTTACGCTGCCCCTGTCAGTCCTAACCTCTTGTCAGTATTAGCTATCACATCTCGATTAGCTTTTAGTAGTCTCCTTATATCTTTTAAGCACTATCAAGTATCCCCTCATTAATTTCGAAGCTATTAGACTTTATTATTCTTCCATATCCTTACTTACTTTCACTTGCTTTGTAAATTTCAGCAGACAGGCGTAACCTAACTCTTCACCTTGTTTCATTGTGATAGTCTTATTTGTTCTAAAAAATACAAAAAGTTATTTGGAATAGATTAAGTTGCCGTATTTAATCTTTTGGACCTGCCAATCAATTCGTTAAAAACTGAATTAAAAAGAGAGTTCCCAATTTTTTTTTTTTCAGACGAACTTGGCATTTGCACAAAAGCAAAGGTAGATTTTGAAGTTAACGAAAATGCAACAACAATAGAACGAAAGAACGAAAAGGAGTGTAACTTTTGCGGCGTTAGATCCAATAATAAAAGAATTGGAAAGGCTATAAGAATTAGGAGTCATTTCCAAAGTAAATTACTCTGAATGGGCAACTGTTTATATGAAGAAAACGAATAATAATAAAATCCGTGTATTGAGGCGGGGGATTTGTCAATGGGGATTAATTAAAGCTTACAAAAGTATAATTACCTGTTATTAAGTCCGGAAAAAGATTCTCAGCAAACTAAATGGGGAACATTCTTTTCTAAGTTGGACTTGTCAGATGCCTACCTACCTAGTGGAAGAAAAGTGTTCAAAATTACTATCAATACTGATAAAGCTCTATATAAATTCATCCGAATTCATCCTTCCAATATTTTCCTTTTTATGTACCTTAAAAATAACTTTCTCCTAGGTTAAATTAATTATTTACAGAAATATTTCTTAATGTTTCCCCTTCCGTTCAGGTACTATTTGGCTAAAAACAGACTTAATAATTCTGGCGGAAATTAATTCCGCCGGCAGAATTCCATATTTAGTGTTAAAACTTCGCGTAATTTTGAAAACTCTCAAAAATTGGTGAAGTATTTTCCTACGGTAGACTGGTTGCCAGCCAAGGCTATAGAACCCAATCTGTTCTGCTATTTAATCCATAACTGGAGGTAAGAGATGGATTAATACCTTTCCCAAGGGTATTTGTGCGTAAGTGAATGCAAGGAATTCAACTGGAACTCGAACTCTGCAACCCGATTTGTCGTTTCGTGTCGATATCCACTGCCCCACAACGCACAACCCATATCTCTCTCTAATTATTGTGTGCAGGCAAAAGGTTTCTAGTGAGAATCCTGTGCCACATTTTTTATTGTTTGTATTTTGTATCTATTTTTGTTGTATTTTGTATCTATTTTTGTTGTATTTTGTATCTATTTTTTTTTCAAATGAGTGTTGTGAATAACATATTCCTCTCGATCTCCGTTTTTTCTTCACATTTTTATCTTCATTTATAAAGCGAACTCATGTATAAAACTGTCATTAACGCACATTTCCGTGTGTCAGTCCGAAAATAATGTATCATATAATAATTCTGCTTGTTCCTTCCTTAGTTAGTTACTTAGTTCGTCTGTCCGTCCGTTACGACACTTACTCTCTATACGAGCTTTTCCTTCCCCTCTATCTTTTTTAAACGCTACTCTCCTCAGCCTTTCTATCACCTTTGCCAAACGGAAGGGTAGCAGAGAGTGAGAGAGTAGGAGGAAAAAGCCGTAGCAGCAGCAGCGTAAGCTGTGTGTGTATATGTGTGTGTACTGTACAAAATAGTAAAAATAGGTAGGTGTGTTTTCGCGACCTAATAACAAAATTTCTGGCCTCTTACAACCTTGGCCATTACGCAGTTAGTCTTTTCTGTTTACAATAGACACAGGAGCCTTTAAAGTAACCTTAATTATTTTTTAAAAAATTTTGAATACCTTGTAACATTTTCGAAATTTTGTCAGAAAGTTTTGTTTTGATTTGAGTTAGCGGCTAAAGAATTGTTACGACTGTTTTACAATGGAAACGTAATGATTGCATCACCCACTTTTTTTCGGTGACAAACACATTAATTGAAAATTCTCGCAAAAAACAAATAATTGTCAGATTTTAATGAATCTATCAGTACTCATTTACAAATGAATTAAATTACTTTTGAAATTATTATTTCTTAAAAATCTTTCTAAAAATATCCTTTTTACCTCTGTTACCCCGCTCTACGTAATTCCATGAAATCTTAATAAATTTTATATTGATGGCTAACTTTTGTTTTATTAGTTCAACGCAGGACTCATTGGAGAATATAAATCATCTATTGTATTTTTTTTTTTTTAGTTTGCAATCATTATCCGAAAATCTTCTCCGAGGAGTAAAATAAAAAAATGCGATAAAACTCTGAAATAATCTAATTTGATAAGCTTTTAATTGCTGGACTAAATAATAATTATTAAGAACATTATAGTCTGAAAAAAAATTCGATTACTAATAAAATTTTAAAGAATTGTTTTCATTTATTTATTATTATTAAATAATTTAATAATATATAATGTTTTAAAAATATTTTTCCGTGGAAATTCCACGGGTTCCGCTAGTATCCTTTATTAAACTACAACATACATATAATTCCATCTCACTGTTTTTGCATTTAGAATTTTTTGATGACTCTGACTTCGTAAGATTGAATAACCTCAAAGTTAGTTCTCTCACAATAAAATATACGTAAAAGTTACCCTGTCGCATCGTTAAAATATTTAAGCTTACCAATTTTAACAAAATATTGCAATAACAATCATATCCATCAAGTTCGTTACTTAACGTCGATTTTCATTTCTGATCTCCTTGACTCCAACCCACTCTTTGACACCACCTACCTTGTTTCTCCCTTTACACTTTACCCTCACGCAGCTCTTCACACACGTAACAACCTGGCATCAGTAGTGCAACTGCTTTGCTTGAAGTGAGACGAATATAAAATTAAAAAAAAAACTTTAAAAAGTAAGGGGGTGAAAATGAAAACTTTAAAATTAAGTACTTTTTTATTTCTCATTGTTTCTGTCGAAATGTTACCTTCTAACATGGCTGCCTTCTTTTTATCCCCTTTTTGTCTATCTCATTTGTAGGAGAGTATCTAATGCAGCAGGTGGGTTAGTCCACTTTACTATAATGGACCTGCCAAATACATTTGAATGAGTGGATTCTATTCACAATATTTATTCTGTAATAAATACAAAATTGTGGCACAAGGCCGAAAAGGGGAGAGGTAGAGGGTGGTACTCACTTAACAATCCTATACCTGGCTAAACACTATCACGACCCAATCACTCATTATAGTTTTGCGCATTCATCACAAGAACCCATCCATCAGTTCCCAATCCTTCATACACCACAATACCACAAATTTACAAGGGACACCTAAAACGTATAAAAAGGTATTTATATACAATATAAAATATAATTTAAAACATTTAATGAAAGATTAAATGATGGGTGGGGGATGAACCCAAAAGCAAACTAGAAATACAACAAATCTTTTTAAACTAAAATAAGTGGATTCTATTCACTCATATATATATCTCCATTACATCACTAAAGAGCTTTGTCTTTTATTTGAATTGACTATGTGGCGGGTAAGAAATTAATGAAAATCAACCTTCTTCTTCATTTTTACAAAAATTCACAATGACGTGTGGAATTCTGGATTTCCCAAATAGAAAAATGTTGACCATATGCTTGAAACCAGATTTCGCAAGTAGGCGTTAAAATGATTTTTGACCAATGGGAGCGACTTGCAAGACTTGAGGAAGCGAGCAAGTGCAAAAATCTGAATATTATAAAAGGCCCCGGTCAGCGTCAATCACAGTCACAGACGGGAGCCTCGAGACAAACCTCTAAAATATAACGTCAACTGCAAGCGACTCGGACATTGTCCTCTTTCTCTTTCTCCTTATCTCTTTCAACAATTACTACTGCGAACAATTTCTTCAACTTTTGATGCACATAACTTTATTATGGAATACGGTCTATACCATTAACCTCTTAATAATGTTTCTAATTGCACATTAACTTCTACAACTTGTGTTATTCTTTCCTTTTAATAAATTTATATTTTAACATTCAAAATGTATGTTTTATTATTCCACTCTTCTACACTAATATACATATTCCATCCTGTCGACAACCAGTCTTCTGATGAAGATAAATTCTGCATAAAATTTGTAAGCTGTAGGAAGTTCGGTTAAGTCTGACACAAGGCCGAATTAAAAAAAAACTAAATCAGCTTCCTACACAACAACTACACTAATCTACTTGTGTGCCAAATCACTCGCTATTAACCAATATCTAACAGTTTCTTTCTTTCTTTTACTCAGTATATCTGATATGGTCCCCATTTTTCTACACTATTTAAACGGAATAGGGCACCTCGACGGAGTGTAATGGTTAGCAAGCTTGTTTTACTAGTACCTATTACAAATGAGTAGTAAGGTCGATCATCACAGGATACCTCATACATTCGGCCTTGTGCCACATCTAAGCGGTGCTTAAAAATCAACTATTAAAACGGAATTTGCCATTATTTAAGATTCCATGACAAGATACGTTAAAACACGCCTGTCTTCTTTCTTTCTTTTATTTTTGTAGTGAAACCAAGTAGCGTCTCTTGATAGCTTTATTCCATATTCTCATACAATTAAAACGGAATAGTCCATTATATAAGATTCCATGACAAGATACGTTAAAACACGCCTGTCTTCTTTCTTTCTTTATTTTTGTAGTGAAACCAAGTAGCGTCTCTTGATAGCTTTTTTCCATATTCTCATGCAATTAAAACGGAATAGTCCATTATTTAAGATTCCATGACAAGATACGTTAAAACACGTCTGTCTTCTTTCTTTCTTTTATTTTTGTAGTGAAACCAAGTAGCGTCTCTTGATAGCTTTTTTCCATATTCTCATACAATTAAAACGGAATAGTCCATTATTTAAGATTCCATGACAAGATACGTTAAAACACGTCTGTCTTCTCGTCTTTCTTTCTTTTATTTTTGTAGTGAAACCAAGTAGCGTCTCTTGATAGCTTTTTTCCATATTCCCATACAATTAAAACAGAATTTGTCATTATTTATGAAGATGTGGTACAGGGGACCGACAATATTTTTCGGACACTTTAGTATTCGACTTTCCGAGTACCATAGAGTGGCGAAATTCCTTCAATAGAATAGCATAAACATATAAAGACAATACCTGTAATAAAAATGGAAGAAAATCAATTAGGTAAGGAAAAATATTCATTTTTCATCATTTTTTACAAAACACACGCGGCATTATTTTTCGAACATCGTTGAAAAACTGTTAATAGTCTGTAATATCACCTTTCTTCTCAATAACTTTTATCAATCTCTCTTCATAATGATCAAACATATGCACAATAACATCTCTACGTGTTTCTATTAGTTGTTTTTTGGCATCTAGTATCCGTTCCCATAGTTGAGTCTCTTTCGTTATTTCAGGTCCATCATAGACAAGTTGCGCAAGCATTTCCCAAACATTTTCTGTTCAATTTAGATCTTGGCTTTTTGCAGGCCATTCCAAAGTAGTCATATTCACTTAACCATCCATTCTTTCATGAGTTTTGACACATGGATGCTGCAATTGTTTTGCTGTAGAACGAAATCATTCCCTATCTCTCTTCTTATCCTTGGTAGGGCTTTCTCGTCCAGCAACTGTTTGTAGCTTTTGCTGTTCTGTCGTCCTTTCAGCCACTCGAACCATATATTTCCATTAGCAAACATCATACCCCAAACCATAACTCCTCCTCCTCCCATCTGTCGTTTGTTCAGTACAGCAGGCTCACCCCTTCTCGACCAAGTACACCATCCATCGGGCCCATCAAACTTGAAACGCTTCTCATCAGTAAATATTACCTTCTTAAAGTCAACATGCTTTGTTAACCACCTTTTATCACACTCCAGTCTTGCTCCTTTGTGTTTCTTTGTTAGTGTAATTTTTTTCTTAGCCTTTGCATACTTCAAACCAATCCTATGCAGTGATCTTTGTACTGTTCGGACGTTTACATCCGATTCATATTTCTCCTTCACTTTTCTTGCTGTAACTTTTTATCCAGATGTCAAAAGCCGTGTCACAGTCCTCTTCATTCTCCTTTCAGTCCTGATCTTTTCCGTCCTCTCTTCTTTTTCCGCTCTGAGTTTGTCTTCAGTATGTATTCGACCGTTGATTTCGACAGCTTCAAATCCATGGCGATCCTTCTGATGCTGAGGCCATCATCCCGCTTCTTCCATGCCAAACAAACGACTTCTTTTGAATTCATTTTACCTCATTAAACTTAATTGTTTTGCCAGTAAAATAGAACAGATAATTGATTCTAATGATGACAGCTAAGTATACAAGCAGAAAATTTTCATACAGCAACATATACATGAACTTAGCTCTTAATAAAATAGGATTTTTTGTCATGTCCGAAAAATAGTGTCGCGCAAGTTTTCGCAAAAATCACAAAAAACTAAAATTATCAAAGCCAAATTTTTAAAAAATGATTACACTAGTAGTGGATTTTCACTCCTCAACTACGTACTTACAATCTCAAAAGTTTTTGGCACTAGTAACCACCTTGAAGTACTTTTTTCAAAGTTTCCGAAAAATATTGTCGGGCCCCTGTAGGAGATGCTAAAAAATCACGTACTTTCCTTTCTATGTTTGTTTGCCTGTTTCTTTATTTCCTTTTCTCACTGAAACGAAATAGCGTCACTCATATGTCTTTTCCGTCTTTCCATGTGATCAAAACGAAATAGCCCATTACTTATTTACTATTGGCAGTTCATAACGTATGCGCTAACTAAGGGAGGTACAAGCATAATTATAATAAGATTCTTGATGCAAACACGTTTCTAATCGTTAAATTACACTTCAGGTTCCTCCATCGAGGTATTACACAATTGACTAATACCATATTTGCATTTTACATAGAATCTGAATGACGGTTCGTATTAATCATTACATATCAAGCAATATCTAACGCTCAAGGAGTCACATAGTGCAGAATACGTAGAAAACGTTGCTGACAAGAAAAAATAATAAAAAAGATTTAAGACGACAAAAGTTGAAGACTGACGTAGGATTTCAATTTTTGCAGATTTGTTTTTTTACCAAAAATCCCCCCAAAACAAGAAGGTTGAAGTGAATAATATGTTCAAAAGAATAATATATTAGAATAGAAAATACGCTTATACTTATCAAGTTAACCAGTGAAATAATGAGATCTAACTGCGCTTAATTTAGATCAACCAAACGCAGACGACAATTCTACTCTAATAGCTTCTTTTCTCGCACTTCCCACCTGTGGAATATTCATCCATATTGTTGCTTTCTTGACGGCTAAAAGCTCTAGGAATTTAAATGCAATGTCAAAACCCATCTTTTATCCACTTGACTCCAGTTCTTTCTAGATCCCCCTGTATATATTTTCCTTTCTCTCAAGCAGCTTCTTTTCTAGCACTTCCCACCTGTGGAACTCGCTTCCATATTCTTGCTTTCTTGACGGCTACAACCTCCAGGAATTTAAATGCAATGTCAAAACCACATCTTAACCACTTGACTCCAGTTCTTTCTATATCACCCTGTATATCTTTGTTTTTCTCTCTACCTTTGCAACTGTCATGACATCTACATTCCCATTCTTCTCTTGCCCTTTCTTTGACACCCCCTGTATCTGGTTCGGCTTTCTCTTTAGCTCCCTCCTATCTAATCTTTTACTCTTTTATAGCCTCCATGAGCATCAGTGGCGTTACAGCTTTTCTTGGGGTGAAACAATTATAAAATTGAGATACGAAAGAGGAGAGCTTATCTGAAAAACTGCTATTAACATAAAATTCATAAGGAAGCTACGTTACGGGGGAATACAATTGATTAAAGTCAATGTGCCAGGTCTGGTCCGATAACATTGCAGATTATACATTGCTTTAGTTAATAATAGATAACTGACCAGCAACAATATTCAATGTACGAACAAATGGTAGTCTCATAAACCAACTTCCTTCTTTTTTAAATCATTTCACCCCAAGCAAGGTGGGAATATCTCTAGTGCACAGAGGATTACAAAGAGTGAAATTTAAAAAGAAATTGACAGGAAGGATCTAGGAAAGGGCAAAAGAAGAATAGGAGTTAAGAAGACAGAAGATGGCGATTGATGCTACATTTAAATTTTTGAAGATCGTAATTATTACGGAATAAAAAAACGGAAGGGAGTTCCATAAGTGGGAAGTAAGAGAAAAGAAACTGTTGGAATACAAGCAGTGCATGCATCTAGCCATTATAAAAATAAAAAGAGTCCTAGATGTCATTCTTAGTAAGGTGCTTAAATTTATTTTGTCGGGGAACCAGGGGTAAAGGTCATAAGAGTAGTCATCATGAAAATATTTGTAGAAAAAACAGAGAAGCTTCGTCACGTCGGTGTGAAAGAGACAGAAGTCGAGATACCCGGTAAGGATCGATTTCTTAGTAAAATAATTAGCAATCGTCTCGATATAATAATTCTAATTCATATCAATGGAAAATAATAGACTGAGAAGGCCCCATGTGTCACTTCTAGGGAGGTCAGTAGCAGCCACGTTGATGGAAGGCAAAAAAAGTTTTCTTTTTTTTTTATTCGTGTCGCCCCAAGCTGTTGTAGCAGGCGTTACATAAGAGGATTGTTATGAAGAGTGAGAGGTTGCAGGGGTGTCAGGAAGAGAGTAGGAGAGGTAACAGATTACTAATGACAGTGGGGTGGACGAGGAGGAATGTTATGAGGAGTAAGAGATTGCAGGGGTGCCTGGAAGAGAGAAGGAGAGGGAAGAGAGTACTGATGAGAGTAGGGTGGACGAGGAGGAATGTTATGAGGAGTGAGAGGTTGAAGGGGTTGTCAGGAAGAGAGAAGGAGAGGGAAGAGATTACTAATGAGAATGGAGTCGACGAGGAGGAATGTGATGAGGAGTAGGAGATTGAAGGGGTTGTCAGGAAGAGAGAAGGAGAGGGAAGAGAGTACTGATGAGATTGGGGTGGACGAGGAGGAATGTTATGAGGAGTGAAGGTTTGAAGGGGTTGTCAGGAAGAGAGAAGGAAAGGGAAGAGAGTACTGATGAGAGTGGGGTGGACGAGGAGAAATGCTATGAGGAGTGAGAGGTTGAAGGCGCTGTCAGGAAGAGAGAAGGAGAGGGAAGAGATTACTAATGAGAGTTGAGTCGATGAGGAAGAATGTTATGAGGAGTGAGGGGTTGAAGGGGTTGTCAGGAAGAGAGAAGGAAAGGGAAGAGAGTAATGATGAGAGTGGGGTGGACGAGGAGAAATGCTATGAGGAGTGAGAGGTTGAAGAGGTTGTCAGGAAGAGAGAAGGAGAGAGAAGAGAGTACTGATGAGAGTGTGGTGGACGAGGAGGAATGTTATGAGGAGTGAGAGATTAAAGGGGTTGTCAGGAAGAGAGAAGGAGAGGGAAGAGAGTACTGATGAGAGTGGGGTAGACGAGGAGAAATGCTATGAGAAATGAGAGGTTGAAGGGGTTGTCAGGAAGAGAGAAGGAGAGGGAAGAGAGTACTGATGAGAGTGGGGTGGATGTAGAAAAGCATGAGAGATAGGATGTAAGTTAATGAGACAGGAGATGACTATTGACTTTATGTTTAAATTCTTGGAGATTGTAACTGTCAGGAAAGCAAGTATATGGAAGAGAATTCCACAGGCGGGAAGTTCGAGAAAAGGAGCCGCTGAGCAATTTACTTAGAGATATTTGTCCTCGTTCTATGAGTAATGCTACTTCCAGTTGTCTCAATAGCAGTTATCTTTTTTAACTGAATTGTTTCAGTATTTTGTTAATCTTTGCTGTAGCTAGATATAGAACCCACATCTCTTTGGGTCAAGTCACAGGATTCAACCAACGCATTTATCCTTATGATAAGGTTACAAGAACACAGCAAGTCTGTAACACTAGAAAAAGAAAAATCATGTATAGCATTTTTTTAATCGTTTCAGCCTAGGCAAGGCAGTAGTGCCATTAATGCGCGGAGCGCTGCCTAAAAGTAAAACTTTAGGCAGGAGGAGAATGAAGAGAAAGACTAAGCATGTACAAGTGGTATCAGAGAAAGGACAAGAGAAAGATAGAAACGCAGGTGTGAAGACAGTTACGAAGGTAGAGAGAAAGGAAAAGAACAAGATATACGGGGTGATGTAAAAAGAACTGGAGTCAAGTGGATAAAAGATGGGAATTGACATTGCATTTAAATTCATGTAGGTTGTAGCCGTCAGGAAAGCACGTATATGAAAGGGAGTTCCACGGGCAGTAAGTGTGAGAAAAGAAGCTGATGGAGTAGAATTGTCGGCGGCATTTGGTTGATATATCTATAAGTGGGTGGGACATTGTTGCCAGTCTGGTTGCATGAGTAAATTCTTGTGGTGGGGAAAACAGTGTCTTACTGATCATATATGGAAGGGAGATCATCAATGTAGGATTAAATTGAAATAATAGATATAGAACATAATTAGAAAATAGAAAAACTCAATGAATCAGCACATATACTAGACCACAAAACCTTTCTAAACCCACCAAAAATAAACGAATACAATAAGTGAACTAATAATACGGATTAGTAGAGAAAAAAATCCATTACAAGCATCAAAATTGCAATTTGAGATCCGATAAAAATAGTTAACAAGATATTAGTTTTATAAGGTTTATAAGTCCCAAAAATTCATACTCTGATGTCCTAATGGACTCTTGTCCCAGTGGATAAAGTAGATGACCAGTTTTTACAATAATTTATCCCCAAGCAAGAAAGGACCGTCTCAGGTACGCTGAGGGTTACAGGGAGACAAAAAGTAAGGTACAGAGAAAGAAGAACACGTGATTGTGTAAGGAGGTGAATGTGTAAGAGAAGGATGAGAACACTGATGTGAAGAGGGCTGCATGCGAGCAGGTAGAGTGGTAAGGAAGAAAAACATGATACAAGGGTTGTCAGGAAAGGATGCTAGTCAAGGAGATAAGAGGTGGCAATTTAAATTCTTAGAGATTGTAGCTGTCAGAAAAGTAAGTATACCGAACGGAATACCACAGGCGGAAAGTGCGAGAAAAGAAGCTCAGGATGCAAAAGTTGCAGTTACATTTGATACAGATCTACAGCAGCGAAGTTTGCTTTTTCAGCTTCGGTAGATTTCTTATCAAGGCGGGATGAAATGGCTGTGTCGTCAGCATTGATGCCCACTTGTGAAAAATAAAGAAACCACAGAAGAGGGCTTCTAGCAGGCACGGAAGCAACAAGCAGAGAGGTAGTTGTTGTAGAGTTTGGAGAGGACAGAAGAGAGTTCAAGGGCACATTTCCGCAGGACGATGATTGAGATTTCGTCACCTCCTCTCGCCTTATGAGAGTCAAACTTTGAAATTATATTAGAGACCAGCGAGGTGGTAATGTAAACGTCACTCAGCTGGTCTCCTTCCCTGCATCAAAATTATCATTAACTGTTTCTTCACTGGAAGACATTCTTCTTCATCATATTCCGTGCCTTCAGGATGAAGGCGATCATGTATTTCGACTTTCCCCTATCCTTTTTTGTTCTCAATGTATATCTCTAGATATCCCTCTCATGACCCCCCGCGAAATACACTCACTCAAGCCCATCAAGTATATCTCGTGCTGCCTTCCCTTCTTTCTCTTTCCTTCTATCAGCCCTGTGAATATCAGATTCTCCAAACCCTCCTTCCTCATTACCTGTCCAAGAAACCTCATTTTTGTTTCAATTGGAGTAGATAGACTAAACTATCGCCCGGTTCACATTCCACTATCGTCTATTGAACAGGTGAAGAGGCTCATCCCTTGCTCCCTGTTTAGGATGTGGTTTCCGGCTTTCTCTCTTCCAACCTTTTCACTCTTTTTCTTTTTTTCCTTTTTTTTCAATTGGAGTAGATAGACTAAACTATCGCCCGGTTTACACTCCAACCTCGTCTATTGAACAGATGAAGGGCTCATCCCTTGTTCCCTGTTTAGGATGTAGTTTCCGGTTTTCTTTTTCCCAATCTTTTCACTCTTACGTAGCCCCCTGCACATCAGTGGCGTTACCGCCTTGCTCGGGGTGATATGATTAAAAAAAGAAATATAATTTTCTTTTTGACGGCATGTTCTCCAACACCTTGTCGTTGCTCACATGGTCGGCCCATGGTATCCTCAATATCCTTCTGTAGAACCGGAAAATACTTAAATATGAAAATTTTGTTTCTTTCACTGAAATAAACACAACGGTTTACAAACGTTAGACAAATCAAAAATACAAAATTGTGAAAATAAAACGAAGTGTTTATTTTCTTCTTCCAATAATTCTGTTTTATAAAAATATAAAAGAAGTTATTTTTTATATATAGTGAGAAACAAAATGCTTATAACGGTGAGACGTTAGATATTACCCATTGCAAGAAAGCCCGTGCACAAGATTCATAAATGAAATATATTTATTTTACTACCATTGATTTTAAAATAAAGAAATTTCCGTTTCCTTATGAGGTTTTATGGTTTCAATTTTTTTAATTAGTCTAAATTTTTCCCACTGAAAAATAAAACTAAATTCTATTGATTGATTTTCATCGCTGACTACAACCGAAGTGCAAATTGTATTTAATCTCCATTTTACTTTTAGAAAGTGAATAGTTTTATATTATTCATAATTCTGATTTATAAATTTTAATTTATTGAGAACGAATTAATATTTCAAACAATTTATTAAATGACATCTACACAATTGTTTACCATACGGGTATAGATATTTATGACAGCTTTAAATCTTTTTCTTGTCGCTGAAAAGAAATTGCAACGCTTTAGGTTAAACCTAAGCTTAATTTTAAACTCGTGTCCAGAGTAAACTTAAGGAATCAACACATATGCTAGGCTTCAAAAGTCTCTTAAGCCGACCAAGCATAGAGATGAACACAAAATGGGAACCAGTAATACGGAGTTGTTTTTTTTAATCATATCACCACGAGCAAGGCGGTAACGCCACTGACGTGCAGGGGGCTGCGTAAGAGTGAAAAGATTTGAAAAGAGAAAGCCGGAAACCACATCCTAAACAGGAAACAAGGGATGAGCCTCTTCACCCGTTCAATAGACGTGGGTGGAGTGTAAACCGGGCGATAGTTTAGTCTGAGAAAATCATTAGTGTCAAAAAATTGCAATATGAGCTCCAGTAAAAAATACTAGAGAAAAACCATTAACATCAGATCTACTAGAGAAAACAATTAACAGCAAAAATTGCGATATGGACTCTGGTAAAAAAAAGGGTTACTGGATATTAGGGTTATAAGTTCAAAAATTCAGTTGTTCTTAAAGACACATGGCTCAGTGGATATAGACTTTAGTTAGTTCCTGTAACTTGATCCGAGGAGTTGTGAGTTCAATACCTGAAGTGGTGAACAAGTAACTTACAGAGTCAGAGGGAGATAACTCATGATTTCCAGAAGAGGCATTAGGCAAGGAATGAAGTTCATATACCCCAGTGATTGTAATAAAGTGTTCGGTTCGAAATTCATAGCAGCTGAAGAAGAACCGGAGTGTACAACGACAAAAACGTCGTACAAATGGCAAGAAAGATGAGGACAATAGTCCGAATAATGTAAATACTGCAACTGTCAAATTGAGTGCAATATCATAATTCCCAAATCGAACTGGACTATTTATTGTAAGCATAGGGTTAAGCAAATATCAGTTACGATTGAAAGTTGAACGAGGGTAACTGGAGGAAGTTGATTTGAGTGCCTTGCTTATGAGAATTTTCGGATTGCAAAAAAGAAGCTGTAAAAACGTTCGAAAAGGTTTCGATATAGGACTTTTAAACAGCGACGTCATGTAGGGTGTGTCAGTCTGGTACAAGGCCACTTCTAATCATAGCCGACAATTCACACATTTAAAGATATAATCATGTTGTTGAAAAAATACGTAGAATTGTGTTTGCTGTTAATATTATAACATATTTGTGATAAGAAAAATGTTCATTGAGAAAATGCATGTAGTTTTGCAGTTAAAATTGCTCAAAGAGAAATGTAAGTATTTAAAATGTCCACAGAAGTTTAGAGTTCATGTTTGACAGTAGCAGATTGTAAAGTCTTATGTTCCTAACTCTTTTTGGTAGGTTGGCAACAGAATTAGAGAGAAGGTTAAACGAATAGGGAAATTGTACTTAGCGCGTCCTGTTGTTGTTGTTGTTGTTGTTACTCTCTTTGGCGAATGAATCTGTGATGCGCACTTTCGTCCGGGTGGCCTGGAATAAAAAAAAGAAAAGAAAGTTGGAAGAAGTGATCAAAGAGACGTGACCGAGTCAACTTTTCATCCTTACATTATGAGATGCTATCAGATACCGCTCCCATTCTGACTGATTTTGACCGATCACAAAATGTCCTAAGCTAATGGATTTGGTCATGTGACAGACTCCAGCGAGCATTTTCAATTCTAAGTGTGAAAGAAACGTCATATATGAATTTTCCATTTCTAATCCAATCAGGATCCAGAATTTTCCTTTTCACACTCACTTGTGAATTTTTCTTGGTCTGGGTTTTTCAACATTTTTTAGTCCTTTGAATCCATTTTAGCGGGTGGGCAATTTTATTTTATGTGTTTTAGTTAGTTGATGGATGATATAAGAAATGCATCCTATAATGTTTCTGAATGAGAAAAGCAGGAACATTATGGAATATACAAATTCATCGACTCATATCACAAACTAACTACAATAGGGCATAAAGTAGTGAGATGTCGTGTAACTTTTGCGGAAAGTTTTCACTTCCTGTCTGTAGAATTCCCTTCCATACGATTGCTTCACCGACGGCTACAATCTCCAGGAGTTTAAATGTAAGGTCAATAGACACCTCCTAACACACTAACCTGCTCCCATTCTATCAAACACTCTTCCCATCTACCCAACCCTCATCCTCGGTATCCTTACTCATCTGTCACCTTCCTCCTGACATTCCCTATGTCTAACCACTCCTTCTCTTTACCTTCCCCTATGTAGCCCCATGCGCAATAGTGGCAGTGGAATGCTTTGCTTGGGGTGAGATGATTAAAAAAAGTGTTTGTAAGTCCGTAGGTGGAGGTAAAAGACATACATTCGCAAAGAAAAACATCGATTAACAACAAAATATATATTTCTGATGTCTGCTAAATTCGGACTCCAGCTCCTTAATGTTTGTATGGTTTAAAGAGCCGTATATTAAATCTTATATTAAAGCTGCCGTGAAAGCCAAACTCAAGAACGAATTAGCAACCATCACATATTGTTGGGATCCATCTACTCAAGTTTTTGGTGCAATCTAAGCGTCGGGATTCCAAACATTTAACAACAATAATAGGATAAAACCATTTTTAATATGAAACATACAGTACTGTGCAAAAGTATTAGGACAAGAACTATTTTAACTTTTATGAGGCATATTGACAGAAAATAAACAATTTAATTAAAGTAATTTTATATGATTTACTCAACAAATGCTTTACCAATTAAAAATACTTGTGTAATATGCCTTCCTCATCGACAATCACTAATGCGGTTATACGCCGATTCGGGGATATTTACATTTCATACATGTATGGATGGATACGAGTTATCCATCTCAGATCGTGTCGAACAGACAATAAAGAAAATAAAATAAAAATAAACAGATCAGATTACTATTCGATCGGTTTTATCGAAATATAACCTTTCCCAGGTCGCATCTTTATGAACAAATAAACTGTTCAAAGATCCAAGGGATGAACACAAGGCGAAATGGTTTTGGTATAAATTTTAATACATCAAATAAAGAATTCAGCGATCGAATATTAAAAAATTTCAATAAAATAAAAAATGTCTGAGTGAGAATGTGTTATATACTCAATAACAAACAAACATGTATATATAAAAATATATTAATATTTTTATTAATGAACGCTGGACCGTGTCGCCTAGTGGACAGAGAGTTGAGGGAGCGCTTTTCTAATGGGTTGACGAATGCTTCTAAGGGTCGACGTTGACGAATGGACGAATGACGAATGCGTACCCCCCAATAGCATGTATGCTATTGGGGGCAGCTGTGAACTGCTTCACTACTGCCGACCAGACTCTTCTTCTCTTCTACTGTCGACTTCTGGAGACTCGTCTGTGACTTCTTGTTTCGAGGCCTTTATATATCTTCCAAGTTTTGCCTCGATTCGCGACGCCTACTCGACGCCTACGTAATTTCTCAGAGTTATTTCCGCATCTGTCGGAAATAGGGTCAAACAAACATCCGTTCCTTTCAATGACCGGAAACACCCACGCTTCCTCAGCCTTCTCGGGTTGGACCAGATTATTATATTACAAATGTCCAATGAACAAACAACTGGGATCAAATCTCAAAACTTTTATTGGGATAACAAAAATTGTCGAACTCTAACGAATTACGACGAATTGATACAAAAATCAACACATAATACAAAAATGTGAGAGGATATACACAGTATTATTGAACATGTGACGACATGTTTGCAAAAATATAATATTGGTGGATGTATGCATTAACACGGAGTCAAAAGTATAACTTATCTTTATCTATTTGGTTATACTTTTCTTTTTCTTTTCTTTTCTCTGTCTCTTTTCTCTATTCTTTTTTCTTCTTTCTTTTCTACATAAACTTGGGTTCGAATACTACCCAACCGTAGCAAACTTGTCTGAAATTTTCTTCACTTCTTTCTTCAATCGAACGTCATATTCTCTGAAATTTTCTTCACTTTCGTTTCTTTCACCGAAAGTAAAGCAAAGGTCTCTGCATCAATATCTTTCTTCTTTGATGAACAATACGGTATATTCTTCTTAATTTAACGAATAAGAATATATACTCTTATGATTTTTATCCGGAGTTGCTACGACTGAATTTGACAATATACTTACAGGTTTATTAGACCATTTGTTTGAATATAATATGCCATGACTAGGTCAAGTCCGATTTTAAGGTTTATTGCCAATTAATTGATGTATATTAAACTGGAACTTGACAAAAAACTAAGAACGTGCATATATATATATATATATATATATATATATATATATATATATATATATATATACTAGCAGTATAGCCCGGCGCTGCTCGGTGTAATGAAAGCTTTAAAGCTAACTCATGGTCCTGGAGCTCAAACTCTTTGTATATTGACACGAAAGACTAAAAAGCAATAGTTTTTTCCAGTAAAAGCCAAACCGTAGACTGAAAGATAAATGAATGGATGTAAGTCAAAGTTTGATTTCCTGGCATCGATATCAAATAAGATTTTTTGTTGTAAACTGATGTTTGAAGGCTAAATGAGTCCTCTAAGTAAATGGTATCATGACTGAGACTAAGGACTATAATTTTACCTACTTCGAGCCAAACCCGAAGCAAAAACTAAAATAAAAGGGCTGAAAAATACAGACATACAGGCAGATAAATAGACCCTCACACAAACATCTTGCCTTTTATATATATATATTATCGATTTTCTACACTATTGTAAGAAGTGCAACCTTGAAACTTTTGAATATCGTTTCTTATGTCTTTGTCTATGAGTGTATCAAATTTGATTAAAATCGGACCACTGCTTCTATAACCCAAGTTTTTCGATTATCTATTTTCGATATTTATCGGGGGTACCTCGACACAAAACCTAGCTAAAAACACTCGCAGACGCTTATAGTATAACTGAAAATTTTCAGGAAAATTGGTTCAGCCGTTTCGGAGTCTATAATTAACGGACACACACACACAGACAGACACACAAAGACAAATGTCCATTTATAAATAAGTTTAGATATATAATTTTATATTTTCTTCTTCGTCAGTGAAGCTTATGTAGAGAAAAGAAACAGCCAGAGAGAGGTCACGCACATGAAGATGGCGTCGGGAGACGTTAACTTTTTGTCTCTTCAGCCAAAATGTCCAGATTTCATACAGTCCCAAAACTCAACTTGCTCTTTTGGCTAATCGCTATGTTAACACAATTTACGTACGGGTGTATCTTTCAACCATTCTTGTTCCAGGTTGACTTTTTTCTATGGCCGGATGTTTCTGTCAACCATATTTGCCAGCCATCGCTTTTTAAGCCGGTTGTTGGTTGTGACTATTTTTTAACCCTGCTGACATCATCCATAGATGGATATAGCAGTCAGTAACACTTGCTCTATGGTTACGTATATATACATACACACACACACACACACACACACACACACACACACACACACACACACACACACACATATATATATATATATATATATATATATATATATATATATATATATATATATATATATACAGACTAACACAGACTAACCGAGATTAGATTAAACTGATATTTTATTTTCAGTCAGGAGATAGATAGATATGAACAGACAGTGTTAAATTAGAAATAGATAGATAGATAGATAGATAGATAGATAGATAGATAGATAGAATAAGAGACTGAGACTGAGATAGATAGATAGATAGATAGATAGATAGATAGATAGATAGATACATACATACATACATACATACATACATACATAGTTATAAACAGACTATGAGAGATAAACAGAATGACATGCTGTTATGTAGGAAGAAAATGCCGATACCGACACGTATTGTCGAACACGGATCTCCAGGCAACAAACGTAACCATTGAATGCATTATACCACTGAGATCAACTAAATGTAAACATTTAGTATATAAAGCACTCAGACAAATGTCTGAAGGTGTTCAGTGTTATGCATCCTTCCGGTTTTCTGAGTGAATTACCCGAGACGATTATTCCGAGAGCATTATTGTGTATTATTCTAAGGATTAGTTTAGCACGTTGACTTTACGCGAAGATACAAAAATATTATAACTCGCTAACCGTGAGTTACCGAAAGTTCTCTTTAGATTAATGTTACGAAAACTAAACTTATAATAGTGGTGTCGAAAAGTTCTGTACTTCTGAACCTCTTCGCTGACTACAAAATACCTATCCTACGCATAATAATTGAAATATTCAACGGAATACAAGGACAATGGACAAATTGCAATTAATTATGCCTCAAATGTTGGAACTGCGAAATCAACAGCAAGAACTACACTTACAACAAAAAGGTTAGCGTGAACAGCAATTTTAGTCACAAAAACAACAGATGTTTTTTCGAATTTTTGTTTAAGAAATACCGTATTCTGATCCCACCAGACCCACATATTCCCAAAGACCGGCCGTTTGTTCTGTATAGTCCAGTATTACAGGTTAGGCTTAGGCCTGTGGTTCTAAATGTCGATTTGATGCCACCCTCCAACAACAGTGTGATTTTGGATGCAAGAGAGTAGTTATCAGAGCGTAGAAAACAGAATTCCCGTTTTTCCACCTTCAAATTTCTCGGGTGCGAATCGGGTTAATAGGAAAATAATTATAATCATTTCAATTCGATTTTAGGAAAGCAAAAGTTTTTTTTTATATATAAATACAAAGAAAAAAAACCTTGTTGGAAAAGGTTAAATGTATTATGCATATGAATTAGAATCAAACAAAACAAAATACTTCAACTAATTTCTGTAAAAGAGAGATGTGGCTTTCGTTCAACCGTTTTTGGTTCGGTTTTTAGCGCAACTACTCCAACCGTCGACGTTTCCGTTCTCAGTGATAGTAATAGTAGTAGTAGCAGTAGCGGTATTTGGATGTTAGCCAAAGTAATTTGCTTCTTCGGTCTTCGTATCAGCAATACACACAGCGGACGTTTTCTTTCAATCTCTGACGTCACTCAACTCAGTTCGATTGCATTCAAAGATAGTCAAAACCCCAACTCCCTTTCTGGAAGACCACTACCAAATCAATCTCGGACCAAAGTGCCTCCTCGGCAGTCCACTACCAACTCCTCTGACAACATAAGATCTGCCTTTTTATTGAGAAAAAAACCGGCATCACATATGATCTGGCTGTGACCCATCTCCTGACACTCCTCAGACTCGTGATAGAGATATTTGTATTATATATCCAGTTTGCCTTTTGCATTGTTTATAAACAAATCTTCGCCAACACGATTTGAAATTAAAAAGATCTCAATGTGGACACTTCACTATTTACCCATCGGCTGTCTTAGGTTTCATATGTCATTGTTTTAGTTTCTTTCCTCATAAAATATTTATTGATAAAATTAACATTTCAATTAGTAATCTGTTACTTTTTGTACACTTAAAAAAGATTGCATCTCATGTTCTAATTTCTCTTCCTGTAACATTATAAATATTTCAAAATCCATACGTCCTATCAACTTCTTGGTTATTTGAAGAATTCTCTCTTTCACTTGGTGTTTCCTGTTTTACGGTATATCGACCTTTATTAACGTTACTAACATTATTATCATTTCAGGGGTGATATCGCCCCTTCCACATCTCTACCTTAACCTCTTTGTTTATTACTTGTAATGAACATAAATAATTCAGAAGTTAATTCTACGCATGCAATTTGTCTATTATCCTTTTCGCATACAACAAGGATTTGGATTAACCCTGGAAGACTAACCATCAATTAAAGTTACACCACTACTAACCATGGGTATATCATATCCGATTTTGAAAATATCAAGAAAATATTAAATATGAATCTTTGAAATATTTTACATAAACACACTTCAAAATTTGTACTTTGAATTAACATTAATAGGAACTGAAAAACATATTATTTAGGTAAGAAAATCAGGTACTGAAATTTAATTACATTGTAATTAAAATGGCGTCATTTGCGCTGGGTATTACAGACACATGGTGAGTGTTCTCGGGTTAAGGTTAAGAAAAGAAAATGTACATTCTGATTAAATCGATTCAGGTACTACAATCTCTTCCAGTTCTTTCTGTTGTTTCTTTTTCTTTTCTTTCTCTCTCTCTCTTCTCTGTTTTTTTTTTTATTAAGTTCCGCCATTTTTATACACAACAATTTCCTATTAAAACAAAATCCCTTTCTACCAGAGTGATCGTGTCCGCAGTTTTTTTTTCAATTCATACCAGGTCCAATAGCAAAATAAGAATCAGATATATAAATTTTGTTTCAATTTCGTGTCAAGTTAAAACATAATCACAATTATATAATATATTTTTCTAAACATATACTGTTAAATATAAGAGACAAGGAATGTCTATTATGTTTAATCATGAGCCGTTCTAAACGTCGTATTTTGGCTTTAGTTTCAGTTGAAAATAAAGACAAAAATTCTCCAAAATTTGAATATTTTTTTATTAAGTTGGTTCTAAGATTTCGGCTCACATGAGCCATCTTCAGAGAGATTATTAAGACGGTAACACAATAACATCCACCATCAGCGAGGATTTTATTTTGTGTTGACATAAAACTCCGCTAGGCAACAGCAATAGTTACCAAAAATAACAAACGCAGTTCGCAAATTTGTAATGCGGTTCTATGACGTCTCACCGCGTGATAACGTGAAATGACAACAGAACCATGTATTCAAATGCAATGTAATGTGCTATGACCAGATTTAAACGTGATTTTCTTAAGTGTGGGTTGTTTGGATTTAATGTAGATGGCCCCCAATATCTGAAGATTCTTTTAACTGTGTGTATGAGTAAGGATTATTGTATTGTTGACTAAAGTCTGTCTGATATTACATACATGTTTATGTTTTTTCTGAGAAATGTTTTCTAATTGTACTCTGATCAAATGATATTTCTCAGAAAAAAAGCGAAAGTACGACGTTTAGAACGGCTCATGATTAAACATAATAGACATTCATTGTCTCTTATATTTAACAGTATATGTTTAGAAACTTATTTGTTGACTCGATACACTATATATATTTATATATATATATTCTATTCCTGAAGTTCTCAACGCACCGTATAATTTAGTCAGTCACTGTATTTATTTATTTATTTATTTATTTTAGCACAACCTATCTTTAATTGGGGCTTGATGATCTCTGTAGTCGATTCGGGGTTCTCCCCAACGGTTTTCGACTTTACTTGTAGCTCCACGGTAGGTTCAGTTGCATTTACATTGGATATCACTTTACAAAGCTTACTTAACGGAATCCCTCTTTTTTTCGGGGACTTACCAGCCAGTTCACATCGTCTACGTGTCAACATTGCTCGCCTCTGCAACTATCACCAAATTACTACAATTATTAAAATGACCAATAATAATCCTACAACAGTCGAGCAAGTTATTATATCTCTCCTATCCTCTTCCCAACTCGAAATAGTTTTTACCGTTAGGCCTAATTCAGATTTCAACTCTTCCAAATTCACTTTATCAAGGGGTTTCAATGAGTCCGGCATTTTTTCTAAAGAAACTTCAGGGAATCCCTTTACTATGGGTTCTCAACTTGCTGGCCATTTATCCGCATTGATGGACACTGATTTCAAGAAAATTTCTTTTTCTTCAATTTGTTCTTCTGCCTAGTAATAAGTGGGAAGTTTCAACGAGGTTCCCTGATCTCCACAACCCCTTGGTAACCCTACAATAAACAACGGTTGCTTCACCTTTATAGTTCTAGTGGGTTTTTTTTTCACAGACCTTACATAATTTTAGTTCTCTTTGGATGGCTACCAACCAAATTCTATCTGATATGCTAAATGCTGTAAGAAATATAACACTGGGTAATACTTCGACTTGACAGTTTTCTTGGTTCCTCTTTTATTTTTCTTAAATAATTCAAGCACACACAGATGATTACAACCAGCCACATAGATTAGACTTGGAGATACACAGGTGCCTAAAACATAAACCTTTCATCTATTTGCTTCTTCACTAGTTAACAACAAATTTTGTTCTGGCCAAATTTAAGGCTAAAATTTCCCCTTCCACCTTGTACCTAGCTACGGCTTTTAATTTTTGATCGGTATTATAATATGGAAGAGGCCAATTTATTACTTGGTGTATCTCGAAGGTACTATTCTTATGTAACTGAGGAACTGATACCAATAGGAATAACTTCTTATTTTCCAATAAAATGACAAATGGATACGTCCATAATCATTTACTTAGGGTGTGAAAATTTATCTCATTAACTTGATAAGCTCTGTCATCCCGACTTGGTTCTAGTGAATGCTGGACAATATCATCGAAAATGAGGACAAAACTGGAAGCGGCTGAAATGTGGTTCTACAGAAGGATGCTACAGATATCGTGGACTGAGCATACGAGCAAAGACGAGGTGTTAGAAAGAATGGCAACAAAAAGGAAATTGATGCTGAGCATCAGGAAGAGACAACTGAAGTTCCTGGGACACGCAATGAGGAAGGAGAGCCTGGAGAACCTGATACTGACTGGTCAGATAGAAGGAAGGAGAGACAGAGGAAGGCAGCGGATAACATATTTGCAGGGCCTGATCAGGTGGATGACGGAACGGGGGTTGCCAGGAGCAAACATAGGCACAAGGGATAGGGAGACGTGGAGAGCCATGATCAACTACGTTCTGAAGGGACAGGGCACATAGAAGAAGAAGAAGAATGGATTCGGATTTTTCTGGGATTCTTGATAACAGGTGTTTCGCATGTGTTATCCTTCCCAGCTGCATACTCTATATTCACGGTCAGCCACCACGCTTCAATGCCCATTGCTGGATCTTCTTATTCTTCCATTCTGCCTCCAATAAATGTTTGAGACGCTTATGGTCAGTTTTAATCGTTAACACGGCGCCATTTTTTTGTACGGCATATTAAACGGCAAATGCTTCCTTTTCTATCACTAGCCATCTCTGCTGGGTTTGTGACAGTCAGTAAGAAAGAAAATATATAGGTACTTACTCAGGTAAACCTGGCACTAGTCCATCCTTACACTGTTGGGTAAGTAACGCACCAATATATTTGTCACTGGCATCTGTGTACAGCACCATCGGCTTGCTCAGGTCTATGTAACTCAGCAAGGGTACTGCTGGCAACTGGTTCTAGAGGGTATCAAAGACTCGCTGAAAGCCGTGCGTTCACTTAAATCTAGCATACTTCTTAGTCAAGGCTATTTTTGTAATCGTATCACACCGAGCAAGGCGGTAACGCCATTGACGTGCAGGGGGCTACATAAGAAAAAAGATTAGAGGAGATTGAAAAGAAGGACGAACCAGTTAGAAAGTAGCAAGAGAAGGATGGGAATACAGGTGTGATGACAGTTGCAAATGTGGAGAGAAAAGAAAGGATATACGGGGCGGTGTGGATAAAGGTCCTTACTAATCTGCTAAACACAGGTAAAAAGCGACTGTAATATCCAGTGACTCCTATAAAGCCACGAACGTCTCTTACTGTTTTGGGCTCCAGCCTAGCTCTTATCACTTCTACCTTATCTAAATTAGGTTTTATTCCCATTTTGTTTATAACGAAACCCAAATACTTGGTCCCATCTGTTGCAAACTGACACCTAGTCAATTTTAATTTCAACCCTTGCTCTCTCAACCTATCGAACACCTTCTGTAAGTGTCTAAAATGCTTCTCAGATATCTTGGAAAACACCATGATATCCAGGTAAACCAGAGCAAAATATATCATACCTCCTACCATTAAGAGGTATGAACACTGTGTGAGCTTGAATTATTTAAGAAAAATCAAAGAGGAACCAAGAAAACCGTCAAGTAGAATTATTACCCAGTGTTATATTACTTACAGAAATTAGTATATCAGATGGAATTTGGGTTGTAGCCATCGAAAGAGAACTAAAATTATCTAAGGTCTGTGAAGAAAAGCCGACTAGAACTATAAAGGTGAAGCAACTGTTGTTTGTTGTAGGGTTACCAAGGGGGTTGCGGAGATCAGGGTCCCTCGTTGACACTTCCCTACCAAGGGGGGTTGGGTGGAGATCAGGGTCCCTCGTTGACACTTCCCTACCAAGGGGGCTGCGGAGATCAGGGTCCCTCGTTGACACTCTCTACCAAGGGGGTTGAAAGAGATCAGGTCCCTCGTTGACACTTCCCTACCAAGGGGGGTTGCGGAGATCAGGGTCCCTCGTTGACACTTCCCTACCAAGGGGGCTGGTGAGATCAGGGTCCTCAAGCTGACACTTCCCTACCAAGGGGGTTATGAGATCAGGGTCCCTCGTTGACACTTCCCTACCAAGGGGGGCTGCGGAGATCAGGTCCCTCGTTGACACTTCCCTACCAAGGGGGTTGCGGAGATCAGGCCCTCGTTGACACTTCCCTACCAAGGGGCTGTGGAGATCAGGGTCCCTCGTTGACATTTCCCTACCAAGGGGGGTTGCGGAGATCAGGGTCCCTCGCTGGACACTTCCCTACCAAGGGGGGTTGCGGAGATCAGGGTCCCCGTTGACACTTCCTACCAAGGGGCCAGACCAGGTCCCTCGCTGACACTTCCCTACCAAGGGGGTTGCGGAGATCAGGGTCCCTCGCTGGACACTTCCCTACCAAGGGGGTTGCGGAGGTCAGGGTCCCTCGTTGACACTTCCCTACCAAGTGGGGGCTTTTGAGGGGTCAGGGTCCCTCGTTGACACTTCCCTATCAAGGGGGTTGCGGAGGTCAGGGTCCCTCGTTGACACTTCCCTACCAAGGGGGTTGCGGAGATCAGGGTCCCTCGTTTACACTTCCTACCAAGGGGGTTGCGGAGATCAGGGTCCCTCGTTTCCCTACCAAGGGGGTTGCGGAGGTCAGGGTCCCTGCTGACACTTTCCCTACCAAGGGGGTTGCGGAGGTCAGGGTCCCCGTTGACACTTCCCTACCAAGGGGGGTTGCGGAGGTCAGGGTCCCTCGTTGACACTTCCCTATCAAGGGGGTTGCGGAGGTCAGGGTCCTCTGCTGACACTTCCCTACCAAGGGGGTTGCGGAGATCAGGGTCCCTCGTTGACACTTCCCTATCAAGGGGGTTGCGGAGGTCAGGGTCCCTCGTTGACACTTCCCTACCAAGGGGTTGCGGAGATCAGGGTCCCTCGTTGACACTTCCCTACCAAGGGGGTTGCGGAGATCAGGGTCCCCGTTGACACTTCCTTACCAAGGGGGTTGCGGAGATCAGGTCCCTCGTTGACACTTCCCTACCAAGGGGGGTTGCGGAGATCAGGGTCCCTGTTGACACTTCCTACCAAGTTGCGGAGATCAGGGTCCCTCGTTGACACTTCCCTACCAAGGGGGTTGCGGAGATCAGGGTCCCTCGTTGACACTTCCCTACCAAGGGGGGTTGCGGAGGTCAGGGTCCCTCGTTGACACTTCCCTTACCAAGGGGTTGCGGAGGTCAGGGTCCCTCGTTGACACTTCCCTATCAAGGGGGGTTGCGGAGGTCAGGTCCCTCGTTGACACTTCCCTACCAAGGGGGGTTGCGGAGGTCAGGGTCCCTCGTTGACACTTCCCTACCAAGGGGGATGCGGAGGTCAGGGTCCCTCGTTGACACTTCCCTACCAAGGGGGTTGCGGAGATCAGGGTCCCTCGTTGACACTTCCCTACCAAGGAGGTTGCGGAGATCAGGGTCCCTCGTTGACACTTCCCTACCAAGGGGGGTTGCGGAGGTCAGGGTCCCTCGTTGACACTTCCCTACCAAGGGGGGTTGCGGAGGTCAGGGTCCCTCGTTGACACTTCCCTACCAAGGGGGGTTGCGGAGGTCAGGGTCCCTCGTTGACACTTCCCTACCAAGGGGGGTTGCGGAGGTCAGGGTCCCTCGTTAACACTTCCCTACCAAGGAGGTTGCGGAGATCAGGGTCCCTCGTTGACACTTCCCTACCAAGGGGGTTGCGGAGATCAGGGTCCCTCGTTGACACTTCCCACTTATTACTAGGCAGAAGAAAAAATTGAAGAAAAATAATCAACTGAGTAAATACAGCTGAGGCATTAGATAACCCAAATGGCATCACAGGAAGATTCAATAGACTAGCATGACAAGCAAAAGCTGTCTTCTCCTGTTTTTTTCTTTTTTTTTTTATCCAAGGCTACCTGCCAATAATCTAACTTAAGATCCAAAGTAGAAAAATAGGTTGACTCCCAAAAGTGCCAAAATATCACCCATCAGGGCTAAATGTACCGCTAATGGTTTTTTAATGGCATTTAACTGTCTAAAATCCACACAAAATCTATGTCTTCTATCCTTTTTTTTTTCATAAGAAAAATTGGAAAACACCATGGGGACCTAGAGCTCTGTATGGCTCTTAAGTACAGCATCTCATTTACAGCCTCTTCCACTGATTTTTCTCTTACGGATCGGGGTTATATAAGGCCTTAATCTGATGGGTGGGTGGTCACAAGTATCTATTTTTATTTCAACTGCCCCTGTCAGTCCTAACCTCTTGTCATTATTAGCTATCACATCTCGATTAGCATCTTATATCTTTTAGGCACTATCAACTATCCCCTCATTAATTTCGAGGCCACTAGACTTTATTATTCTTCCATATCCTTACTTACTTTCACTTGCTTTTTAAATTTCAGCAGACAGGCGTAACCTAACTCTTCACCTTGTTTCATTGTGATAGTCTTATTTGTTCTAAAAAATACAAAAAGTTATTTGGAATAGATTAAGTTGCCGTATTTAATCTTTTGGACCTGCCAATCAATTCGTTAAAAACTGAATTAAAAAGAGAGTTCCCAAATTTTTTTTTTTCAGAAGAACTTGGCATTTGCACAAAAGCAAAGGTAGATTTTGAAGTTAACGAAAATGCAACAACAATAGAACGAAAGAACGAAAAGGAGTGTAACTTTTGCGGCGTTAGATCCAATAATAAAAGAATTGGAAAGACTATAAGAATTAGGAGTCATTTCCAAAGTAAATTACTCTGAATGGGCAACTGTTTATATGAAGAAAACGAATAATAATAAAATCCGTGTATTGAGGCGGGGGATTTGTCAATGGGGATTAATTAAAGCTTACAAAAGCATAATTACATGTTATTAAGCCCGGAAAAAGATTCTCAGCAAACTAAATGGGGAACATTCTTTTCTAAGTTGGACTTGTCGGATGCCTACCTACCTAGTGGAAGAAAAGTGTTCAAAATTACTATCAATACTGATAAAGCTCTATATAAATTCATCCGAGTTCATCCTTCCAATATTTTCCTTTTTGGTGTACCTTAAAATAACTTTCTCCTAGGTTAAAATAATTATTTACAGAAATATTTCTTAATGTTTCCCCTTCCGTTCAGGTACTATTTGGCTAAAAACAGACTTAATAATTCTGGCGGAAATTAATTCCGCCGGCAGAATTCCATATTTAGTGTTAAAACTTCGCGTAATTTTGAAAACTCTCAAAAATTGGTGAAGTATTTTCCTACGGTAGACTGGTTGCCAGCCAAGGCTATAGAACCCAATCTGTTCTGCTATTTAATCCATAACTGGAGGTAAGAGATGGATTAACACCTTTCCCAAGGGTATTTGTGCGTAAGTGAATGCAAGGAATTCAACTGAAACTCGAACTCGGCAACCCGATTTGTCGTTTCGTGTCGATATCCACTGCCCCACAACGCACAACCCATATCTCTCTCTAATTATTGTGTGCAGGCAAAAGGTTTCTAGTGAGAATCCTGTGCCACATTTTTTATTGTTTGTATTTTGTATCTATTTTTGTTGTATTTTGTATCTATTTTTGTTGTATTTTGTATCTATTTTTGTTGTATTTTGTATCTATTTTTGTTGTATTTTGTATCTATTTTTGTTGTATTTTGTATCTATTTTTTTTTCAAATGAGTGTTGTGAATAACATATTCTTCTCGATCTCCGTTTTTTTCTTCACATTTTTATCTTCATTTATAAAGCGAACTCATGTATAAAACTGTCATTAACGCACATTTCCGTGTGTCAGTCCGAAAGTAATGTGTCATATAATAATTCTGCTTGTTCCTTCCTTAGTTAGTTACTTAGTTCGTCTGTCCGTCCGTTACGACACTTACTCTCTATACGAGCTTTTCCTTCCCCCTCTATCTTTTTTAAACGCTACTCTCCTCAGCCTTTCTATCACCTTTGCCAAACGGAAGGGTAGCAGAGAGTGAGAGAGTAGGAGGAAAAAGCCGTAGCAGCAGCAGCGTAAGCTGTGTGTGTATATGTGTGTGTACTGTACAAAATAGTAAAAATAGGTAGGTGTGTTTTCGCGACCTAATAACAAAATTTCTGGCCTCTTACAACCTTGGCCATTACGCAGTTAGTCTTTTCTGTTTACAATAGACACAGGAGCCTTTAAAGTAACCTTAATTATTTTTTAAAAAATTTTGAATACCTTGTAACATTTTCGAAATTTTGTCAGAAAGTTTTGTTTTGATTTGAGTTAGCGGCTAAAGAATTGTTACGACTGTTTTACAATGGAAACGTAATGATTGCATCACCCACTTTTTTCGGTGACAAACACATTAATTGAAAATTCTTGCAAAAAACAAATAATTGTCAGATTTTAATGAATCTATAAGTACTCATTTACAAATGAATTAAATTACTTTTGAAATTATTATTTCTTAAAAATCTTTCTAAAAATATCCTTTTTACCTCTGTTACCCCGCTCTACGTAATTCCATGAAATCTTAATAAATTTTATATTGATGGCTAACTTTTGTTTTATTAGTTCAACGCAGGACTCATTGGGGAATATAAATCATCTATTGTATTTTTTTTTTTTTTAGTTTGCAATCATTATCCGAAAATCTTCTCCGAGGAGTAAAATAAAAAAATGCGATAAAACTCTGAAATAATCTAATTTGATAAGCTTTTAATTGCTGGACTAAATAATAATTATTAAGAACATTATAGTCTGAAAAAAAATTCGATTACTAATAAAATTTTAAAGAATTGTTTTCATTTATTTATTATTATTAAATAATTTAATAATATATAATGTTTTAAAAATATTTTTCCGTGGAAATTCCACGGGTTCCGCTAGTATCCTTTATTAAACTACAACATACATATAATTCCATCTCACTGTTTTTGCATTTAGAATTTTTTGATGACTCTGACTTCGTAAGATTGAATAACCTCAAAGTTAGTTCTCTCACAATAAAATATACGTAAAAGTTACCCTGTCGCATCGTTAAAATATTTAAGCTTACCAATTTTAACAAAATATTGCAATAACAATCATATCCATCAAGTTCGTTACTTAACGTCGATTTTCATTTCTGATCTCCTTGACTCCAACCCACTCTTTGACACCACCTACCATGTTTCTCCCTTTACACTTTACCCTCACGCAGCTCTTCACACACGTAACAACCTGGCATCAGTAGTGCAACTGCTTTACTTGAAGTGAGACGAAAAAAAAATTAAAAAAAAAATTTTTTTAAAAGTAAGGGGGTGCAAATGAAAACTTTAAAATTAAGTACTTTTTTATTTCTCATTGTTTCTGTCGAAATGTTACCTTCTAACATGGCTGCCTTCTTTTTATCCCCTTTTTGTCTATCTCATTTGTAGGAGAGTATCTAATGCAGCAGGTTGGTTAGTCCACTTTACTATAATAGACCTGCCAAATACATTTGAATGAGTGGATTCTATTCACAATATTTATTCTGTAAAAAATACAAAATTGTGGCACAAGGCCGAAAAGGGGAGAGGTAGAGGGTGGTACTCACTTAACAATCCTATACCTGGCTAAACACTATCACGACCCAATCACTCATTATAGTTTTGCGCATTCACCACAAGAACCCATCCATCAGTTCCCAATCCTTCATACACCACAATACCACAAATTTACAAGGGACACCTAAAACGTATAAAAAGGTATTTATATACAATATAAAATATAATTTAAAACATTTAATGAAAGATTAAATGATGGGTGGGGGATGAACCCAAAAGCAAACTAGAAATACAACAAATCTTTTTAAACTAAAATAAGTGGATTCTATTCACTCATATATATATCTCCATTACATCACTGAAGAGCTTTGTCTTTTATTTGAATTGACTATGTGGCGGGTAAGAAATTAATGAAAATCAACCTTCTTCTTCATTTTTACAAAAATTCACAATGACGTGTGGAATTCTGGATTTCCCAAATAGAAAAATGTTGACCATATGCTTGAAACCAGATTTCGCAAGTAGGCGTTAAAATGATTTTTGACCAATGGGAGCGACTTGCAAGACTTGAGGAAACGAGCAAGTGCAAAAATCTGAATATTATAAAAGGCCCCGGTCAGCGTCAATCACAGTCACAGACGGGAGCCTCGAGACAAACCTCTAAAATATAACGTCAACTGCAAGCGACTCGGACATTGTCCTCTTTCTCTTTCTCCTTATCTCTTTCAACAATTACTACTGCGAACAATTTCTTCAACTTTTGATGCACATAACTTTATTATGGAATACGGTCTATACTATTAACCTCTTAATAATGTTTCTAATTGCTCATTAACTTCTACAACTTGTGTTATTCTTTCCTTATAATAAATTTATATTTTAACATTCAAAATGTATGTTTTATTATTCCACTCTTCTACACTAATATACATATTCCATCCTGTCGACAACCAGTCTTCTGATGAAGATAAATTCTGCATAAAATTTGTAAGCTGTAGGAAGTTCGGTTAAGTCTGACACAAGGCCGAATTAAAAAAAAACTAAATCAGCTTCCTACACAACAACTACACTAATCTACTTGTGTGCCAAATCACTCGCTATTAACCAATATCTAACAGTTTCTTTCTTTCTTTTACTCAGTATATCTGATATGGTCCCCATTTTTCTACACTATTTAAACGGAATAGGGCAACTCGACGGAGTGTAATGGTTAGCAAGCTTGTTTTACTAGTACCTATTACAAATGAGTAGTAAGGTTGATCATCACAGGATACCCCATACATTCGGCCTTGTGCCACATCTAAGCGGTGCTTAAAAATCAACTATTAAAACGGAATTTGCCATTATTTAAGATTCCATGACAAGATACGTTAAAACACGCCTGTCTTCTTTCTTTCTTTTATTTTTGTAGTGACACCAAGTAGCGTCTCTTGATAGCTTTATTCCATATTCTCATACAATTAAAACGGAATAGTCCATTATATAAGATTACATGACAAGATACGTTAAAACACGCCAGTCTTCTTTCTTTCTTTCTTTTATTTTTGTAGTGAAACCAAGTAGCGTCTCTTGATAGCCTTTTTCCATATTCTCATGCCATTAAAACGGAATAGACCATTATTTAAGATTCCATGACAAGATACGTTAAAACACGTCTCTCTTCTTTCTTTCTTTTATTTTTGTAGTGAAACAAAGTAGCGTCTCTTGATAGGTTTTTTCCATATTCTCATACAATTAAAACGGAATAGTCCATTATTTAAGATTCCATGACAAGATACGTTAAAACACGTCTGTCTTCTCGTCTTTCTTTCTTTTATTTTTAAATTGAAACCAAGTAGCGTATCTTGATAGCTTTTTTCCATATTCCCATACAATTAAAACAGAATTTGTCATTATTTATGAATATGTGGTACAGGGGACCGACAATATTTTTCGGACACTTTAGTATTCGACTTTCCGAGTACCATAGAGTGGCGAAATTCCTTCAATAGAATAGCATAAACATATAAAGACAATACCTGTAATAAAAATGGAAGAAAATCAATTAGGTAAGGAAAAATATTCATTTTTCATCATTTTTTACAAAACACACGCGACATTATTTTTCGAACATCGTTGAAAAACTGTTAATAGTCTGTAATATCACCTTTCTTCTCAATAACTTTTATCAATCTCTCTTCATAATGATCAAACATATGCACAATAACATCTCTACGTGTTTCTATTAGTTGTTTTTTGGCATCTAGTATCCGTTCCCATAGTTGAGTCTCTTTCGTTATTTCAGGTCAATCATAGACAAGTTGCGCAAGCATTTCCCAAACATTTTCTGTTCAATTTAGATCTGGGCTTTTTGCAGGCCATTCCAAAGTAGTCATATTCACTTAACCATCCATTCTTTCATGAGTTTTGACACATGGATGCTGCAATTGTTTTGCTGTAGAACGAAAGCATTCCCTATCTGTCTTCTTATCCTTGGTAGGGCTTTCTCGTCCAGCAACTATTTGTAGCTTTTGCTGTTCTGTCGTCCTTTCGGCCACTCCAACCATATATTTCCATTAGCAAACATCATACCCCAAACCATAACTCCTCCTCCTCTCATCTGTCGTTTGTTCAATACAGCAGGCTCACCCCTTCTCGACCAAGTACACCATCCATCGGGCCCATCAAACTTGAAACGCTTCTCATCAGTAAATATAACCTTCTTAAAGTCAACATGCTTTGTTAACCACCTTTTATCACACTCCAGTCTTGCTCCTTTGTGTTTCTTTGTTAGTGTAATTTTTTTCTTAGCCTTTGCATACTTCAAACCAATCCTATGCAGCGATCTTTGTACTGTTCGGACGTTTACATCCAATTCATATTTCTCCTTCACTTTTCTTGCTGTAACTTTTTCTCCAGATGTCAAAAGCCGTGTCACAGTCCTCTTCATTCTCCTTTCAGTCCTGATCTTTTCAGTCCTCTCTTCTTTTTCCGCTCTGAGTTTGTCTTCAGTATGTATTCGACCGTTGATTTCGACAGCTTCAAATCCATGGCGATCCTTCTGATGCTGAGGCCATCATCCCGCTTCTTCCATGCCAAACAAACGACTTCTTTTGAATTCATTTTACCTCATTAAACTTAATTGTTTTGCCAGTAAAATAGAACAGATAATTGATTCTAATGATTACAGCTAAGTGTACAAGCAGAAAATTTGCATACAGCAACATATACATGAACTTAGCTCTTAATAAAATAGGATTTTTTGTCATGTCCGAAAAATAGTGTCGCGCAAGTTTTCGCAAAAATCGAAAAAAACTAAAATTATCAAAGCCAAATTTAAAAAAAAAATGATTACACTAGTAGTGGATTTTCACTCCTCAACTACGTACTTACAATCTCAAAAGTTTTTGGCACTAGTAACCACCTTGAAGTACTTTTTTCAAAGTGTCTGAAAAACATTGTCGGGCCCCTGTAGGAGATGCTAAAAAATCACGTACTTTCCTTTCTATGTTTGTTTGCCTGTTTCTTTATTTCCTTTTCTCACTGAAACGAAATAGCGTCACTCATATGTCTTTTCCGTCTTTCCATGTGATCAAAACGAAATAGCCCATTACTTATTTACTATTGGCAGTTCATAACGTATGCGCTAACTAAGGGAGGTACAAGCATAATTATAATAAGATTCTTGATGCATACAAATGTAAACACGTTTCTAATCGTTAAATTACACTTCAGGTTCCTCCATCGAGGTATTACACAATTGACTAATACCATATTTGCATTTTACATAGAATCTGAATGACGGTTCGTATTAATCATTACATATCAAGTAATATCTAACGCTCAAGGAGTCACATAGTGCAGAATACGTAGAAAAGTTGCTGACAAGAAAAAATAATAAAAAAGATTTAAGACGACAAAAGATGATGACTGACGTAGGATTTCAATTTTTGCAGATTTGTTTTTTTACCAAAAATCCCCCCAAAACAAGAAGGTTGAAGTGAATAATATGTTCAAAAGAATTATATATTAGAATAGAAAATACGCTTATACTTATCAAGTTAACCAGTGAAATAATGAGATCTAAATTGCCAATGGTGTACTGCGCTTAATTTAGATCAACCAAACGCAGACGACAATTCTACTCTAATAGCTTCTTTTCTTGCACTTCCCACCTGTGGAATATTCATCCATATTCTTGTTTTCTTGACGACTAAAACCTATAGGAATTTAAATGCAATGTCAAAACCCATCTCTTATCCACTTGATTCCAGTTCTTTCTACATCCCCCTGTATATATTTTCCTTTCTCTCAAGCAGCTTCTTTTCTAGCACTTCCCACCTGTGGAACTCGCTTCCATATTCTTGCTTTCCTGACGGCTACAACCTCCACGAATTTAAATGCAATGTCAAAACCCATCTCTTAACTACTTGTCTCCAGTTCTTTCTATATCACCCTGTATATCTTTGTTTTTCTCTCTACCTTTGCAACTGTCATGACATCTACATTCCCATTCTTCTCTCGCCCTTTCTCTGACACCCCCTGTATCTGGTTCGGTTTTCTCTTTAGTTCCCTCCTATCTAATCTTTTACTCTTTTATAGCCTCCATGAGCATCAGTGGCGTTACAGCCTTTCTTGGGGTGAAACAATTATAAAATTGAGATACGGGAGAGCTTATCTGAAAAACTGCTATTAACATAAAATTCACAAGGAAGCTACGTTAGGGGGGAATACAATTGATTAAAGTCAATGTGCCAGGTCTGGTCCGATAACATTGCAGATTATACATTGCTTTAGTTAATAATAGAAAACTGACCAGCAACAATATTCAATGTACGAACAAATGGTAGTCTCATAAACCAACTTCCTTCTTTTTTAAATCATTTCACCCCAAGCAAGGTGGGAATATCTCTAGTGCACAGAGGATTACAAAGAGTGAAATTTAAAGAGAAATTGACAGGAAGGATCCAGGAAAGGGCAAAAGAAGAATAGGAGTTAAGAAGACAGAAGATGGCGATTGATGCTACATTTAAATTTTTGAAGATCGTAATTATTACGGAATAAAAAAACGGAAGGGAGTTCCATAAGTGGGTAGTAAGAGAAAAGAAACTGTTGGAATACAAGCAGTGCATGCATCTAGCCATTATAAAAATAAAAAGAGTCCTAGATGTCATGCTAGTAAGGTGCTTAAATTTATTTTGTCGGGGAACCAGGGGTAAAGGTCATAAGAGTAGTCATCATGAAAATATTTGTAGAAAAAACAGAGAAGCTTCGTCACGTCGGTGTGAAAGAGACAGAAGTCGAGATGCCCGGTAAGGATCGATTTCTTCGTAAAATAATTAGCAATCGTCTCGATATAATAATTCTAATTCATATCAATGGAAAATAATAGACTGAGAAGGCCCCATGTGTCACTTCTAGGGAGGTCAGTAGCAGCCACGTTGATGGAAGGCAAAAAAAGTTTTCTTTTTTTTTTTATTCGTGTCGCCCCAAGCTGTTGTAGCAGGCGTTACATAAGAGGATTGTTATGAAGAGTGAGAGGTTGCAGGGGTGTCAGGAAGAGGGAAGGAGAGAGAAGAGATTATTAATGAGAGTTGAGTCGATGAGGAAGAATGTTATGAGGAGTGAGGGGTTGAAGGGGTTGTCAGGAAGAGAGAAGGAGAGGGAAGAGAGTACTGATGAGATTGGGGTGGACGAGGAGGAATGTTATGAGGAGTGAGGGGTTGAAGGGGTTGTCAGGAAGAGAGAAGGAGAGGGAAGAGAGTAATGATGAGAGTGGGGTGGACGAGGAGAAATGCTATGAGGAGTGAGAGGTTGAAGAGGTTGTCAGGAAGAGGGAAGGAGAGGGAAGAGAGTACTGATGAGAGTGGGGTAGACGAGGAGAAATGCTATGAGGAGTGAGGGGTTGAAGGGGTTGTCAGGAAGAGAGAAGGAGAGGGAAGAGAGTAATGATGAGAGTGGGGTGGACGAGGAGAAATGCTATGAGGAGTGAGAGGTTGAAGAGGTTGTCAGGAAGAGGGAAGGAGAGGGAAGAGAGTACTGATGAGAGTGGGGTAGACGAGGAGAAATGCTATGAGAAATGAGAGGTTGAAGGGGTTGTCAGGAAGAGAGAAGGAGAGGGAAGAGAGTAATGATGAGAGTGGGGTGGACGAGGAGAAATGCTATGAGGAGTGAGAGGTTGAAGAGGTTGTCAGGAAGAGAGAAGGAGAGGGAAGAGAGTACTGATGAGAGTGGGGTGGATGTAGAAAAGCAGGAGAGAGAGGATGTAAGTTAGTGAGACAGGAGATGACTATTGACTTTATGTTTAAATTCTTGGAGATTGTAACTGTCAGGAAAGCAAGTATATGGAAGAGAATTCCACAGGCGGGAAGTTCGAGAAAAGGAGCCACTGAGCAATTTACTTAGAGATATTTGTTCTCGTTCTATGAGTAATGCTACTTCCAGTTGTCTCAATAGCAGTTATCTTTTTTAACTGAATTGTTTCAGTATTTTGTTAATCTTTGCTGTAGCTAGATATAGAACCCACATCTCTTTGGGTCAAGTCACAGGATTCAACCAACTCATTTATCCTTATGATAAGGTTACAAGAACACAGCAAGTCTGTAACACCAGGAAAAAGAAAAATCATGTATAGCATTTTTTTAATCGTTTCACCCTAGGCAAGGCGGTAGTGCCATTAATGCGTGGAGTGCTGCCTAAAAGTAAAACTTTAGGCAGGAGGAGAATGAAGAGAAAGACTAACCATGTACAAGTGGTGTCAGAGAAAGGACAAGAGAAAGATGGAAACGCATGTGTGAAGACAGTTACGAAGGTAGAGAGAAAGGAAAAGAACAAGATATACGGGGTGATGTATAAAGAACTGGAGTCAAGTGGATAAAAGATGGGAATTGACATTGCATTTAAATTCATGTAGGTTGTAGCCGTCAGGAAAGCACGTATATGAAAGGGAGTTCCACAGGCAGTAAGTGTGAGAAAAGAAGCTGATGAAGTAGAATTGTCGGTGGCATTTGGTTGATATATCTATAAGTGGGTGGGACATTGTTGCCAGTCTGGTTGCATGAGTAAATTCTTGTGGTGGGGAAAACAGTGTCTTACTGATCATATATGGAAGGGAGATCATCAATGTAGGATTAAATTGAAATAATAGATATAGAACATAATTAGAAAATAGAAAAACTCAATGAATCAGCACATATACTAGACCACAAAACCTTTCTAAACCCACCAAAAATAAACATGAATACAATAAGTGAACTAATAATACGGATTAGTAGAGAAAAAAATCCATTACAAGCATCAAAATTGTAATTTGAGATCCGATAAAAATAGTTAACAAGATTTTATAAGGTTTATAAGTCCCAAAAATTCATACTCTGATGTCCTAATGGACTCTTGTCCCAGTGGATAAAGTAGATGACCAGTTTTTACAATAATTTATCCCCAAGCAAGAAAGGACCGTCTCAGGTACGCTGAGGGTTACAGGGAGACAAAAAGTAAGGTACAGAGAAAGAAGAACACGTGATTGTGTAAGGAGGTGAATGTTTAAGAGAAGGATGAGAACACTGATGTGAAGAGGGCTGCATGCGAGTAGGTAGAGTGGTAAGGAAGAAAAACATGATACAAGGTTGTCAGGAAAGGATGCTAGTCAAGGAGATAAGAGGTGGCAATTTAAATTCTTAGAGATTGTAGCTGTCAGAAAAGTAAGTATACCAAACGGAATACCACAGGCGGAAAGTGCGAGAAAAGAAGCTCAGGATGCAAAAGTTGCAGTTACATTTGATACAGATCTACAGCAGCGAAGTTTGCTTTTTCAGCTTCGGTAGATTTCTTATCAAGGCGGGATGAAATGGCTGTGTCGTCAGCATTGATGCCCACTTGTGAAAAATAAAGAAACCACAGAAGAGGGCTTCTAGCAGGCACGGAAGCAACAAGCAGAGAGGTAGTTGTTGTAGAGTTTGGAGAGGACAGAAGAGAGTTAAATGTACATTTCCGCAGGACGATGATTGAGATTTCGTCACCTCCGCTCGCCTTATGAGAGTCAAACTTTGAAATTATATTAGAGACCAGCGAGGTGGTAATGTAAACGTCACTCAGCTGAATCTCATTTCTAGGTGGGAAGTCGGGTGCGGATACAAATCAAATGGTGAGTTGGTGCAGAATCTGCTAGCTAAGCATTAATCCTCTTCTGCTGAAGATGTAAGGATCTGAGACTGAGGGCTTGCAGTTATTTAATACATTTTTGCAGATCCGCCAGTATTCTTCGAATTCGAACTTGCGGGATACTATACACTGCTTCATTCTTTCATCAAACAATAACTTAGCATCATTTAGGATCCTCTTGCACTCGTTACGAGCAGAAGCAAAAAGGTGCCCATTATGGTCAGACGAGTGGCTCCTATAAAGCCGGAAAAAGTGATTCCTCTGAGCAATATCTGCCGAGCTAGCAGGAGAGAACCAGGGGCGCGAATGAGTTTAAGTAAGTAGAGTTGAGTTAAAAGAAGATGACTACATCGCTACCAGAAGTGACATCGCACATAGAACGAGAATGATATAGCCCAGTGATCGGAATAAAGGTTTTCGGTTTAAAATGTCTAGCAAATGAAGAAAGCCGGAGCTTACAACAACCGAAACGTCGTAAACGTGACAGTAAAGATAAAAACAATGATTCGAACAATGTAAATAATGTAAATACTACCTCATCTCAGAAGTATAGACAAATATGTAATTTATTTTTGACTAGAAGTATAGCCCGGCGTTGCTCGGGTGTAACGAAAACTTTAAAACTAATCCATGGTCCTGGAGCTCAGACTCTTTGGACGTTGACACGAAAGATTAAAAAGCAATAGTTGTTTCCAGTTAAAGCCAAACCGTTGACTGAAAGAAAAATGAATGGATGTAAGTCAAATTTTGATTTCCTGGTATCGATATCAAATCAGTTTTTTTCGTCGTAAACTGAATTTTGAAAGCTAAATGAGTCCTCTGAGTAAATGGTATCATAGCTGAGACTAAGAACTACAATTATACCTACTTAGAGTCAAACCCGAAGCAACAACTAAAATAAAAGGGCTGAAAAAAATACAGACATACAGGCAGATAAAGAGACACACACACACTAACATCTTGCCTTTTATATATATATATTATTGATTTTCTGCACTATTGTAAGAACTGCAACCTTGAAACTTCTGAATATCGTTTCTTATGTCTTTGTCTATGAGTGTATCAAATTTGATTAAAATCGAAACACTCTTTCTATAACCCGATTTTTTCGATTATCGAATTTCGATATTTATCGGGGGTACCTCGACACAAAACCTAGTTAAGAACATTTGCAGACGCTTATAGTACAATTGTCTAAATTTTCAAGAAAATCGGTTCAGCCGTTTCGCAGTCTATAGGTAACGGACACACACACACATACATACGCAAAGTTCCATTTATAAATAAGTTCAGATTAATACTTCAGTTATTTACCTTCGTTAGAATTCTTATGAAGTTGTCGATCAAGCGCGTTTAGCTATTTTTGTAATCATTAACGAAATAAAGGCTATAATGGCTTTAAAAGTACCTTTATTAGAAATAATAGTTGTTTCGTAAATATAAATTTTAAATATCGGCATTTCTTTTCGCCAGTAAGCATCATGCATGGACAACACGAAAGCGAGGCTTTTACTAGACAGATTACATCAATCACATAAGAATCTTTGCTCCTTGATTGAAGAAGGCATTAATTAGTGAGGGTATGTATGTATGTATGTTGGCGCGGCCAAGTGTTTAGAACTTTCGCTTTATGACCATGAAACCCGGGTTCGAATCTTACTCTTTGTCAGGTTACGTGTTGATGTTATCGATCGGGAGGAGGCGATCCCAGCGTGTGGCACCTTTGGAAAGCGCCTGACAGCCATCCCCACGGGTTGACCCAAGTAATGTTGTGTAGCCGGTTCCCTTAGTTTGTGCTAGCGCGAAGTCAAAAGTCATTGTGACTGAGGATTTGAGCGTCTTAGTGTTGTTCAGACTGTTGATCATGATAAATATCGTGCTCTCTCTTAGAAATTGTAATTAAGGTACGTTCTGCATAGTTGCAGTATAAAAAAAACAAGTGGGCTCTGAGGATTAGCTAGCCACCGCAGTCCCACGAATCGTATTCGAGTGGTCAGCCATTAATATTGTGTTGCACACTTTCTTCTAGTGAGTGCAGAACCAGGGATCGAACCGCAGACCGTTGGATTTCAATTCAACGCTCTCCCAGCTGGCTTCTTGCTACGCCTCTTCCTCTTCCTACTCCACTTTCCTCCTTCCACCTTTTCACTGCGTCTCTCTGCGTCAGCTTCTCGCCAAGAAATTGACGCCACTGATTTTTTTTTTTTTTTGGAACAGATTACTGCTCTGCACGCCAGACACAAACGAACTCTCTTTTTTCCAGAGCCGCCGCTAGTCGCCCTTTCATGTTCACACTCCCCCCTGGTCTCAAGACCACACATGTGGCAAGGCGGACGTGGCCGCTTGTTGCGGGCACTCCTACGAAGGGGGATTGTCTGGATTTCTTCATCTGAGCTCTCAGAAGTGGCATCGGAATTATCGGCAACAGCGTCGGGGTTCGCAGTCAGACCATCAGACTCGCGGGGCGTAGGTCGAATCCACAGTTCGTCATTGGATGATTCACCACTGACGCTACTTGTCAACGAATTCGTATTCAGGGCGGGCCGAATGTCCCTCACATGGCGTGGAGTACCATCAACCAGCACGGCCTGCTCACTGACGATGCCGGTGATTCGTCCCCTTCGAAAACTGGTGGTGCACCGGCTATTGGGAGGCTTCACCCAGACGGTGTCCCCTAATTCATACGGCCCTCTTGTTCCCCGCCGATCAGGCAGACGCGCGTCAATGCCCTTGATGCGCACTCGGTAGCGATGGATCGCATTGGCGGGTGCGCTCACAGCAGTCACAGCATCCCTCGGTGTTGCATTATATCTATAGACCGCTTCTGCAATAGTGCACGCCTTCCTGGCCGCGGTCCTCTTCACGCTTCGGTGGCACCGCTCTGCTATGCCGTTGCCACTCGGCACATATGCACATCGGTGTCTGAGCCTGATCCCCCACTCGTCTACAAAACGCCTAAATTCTACGCTGCAGAAGGCAGTATCGTTGTCCGTGAGGATCTCTTCAGGCGGCCCCCTTTCGTAAAATATGGATTCCAATTCACGGATGACACTGGAGGAGTCCTGGCGTGCCAACGGGCGCCAGATCGCAAACCTCGTCGGTCCGCAATCTATCAGTGTGAGGAAGTGCTGGCTGCCATAATGGGTTATGTCCATACCCAGTCGGCTCCAAGTCATGTCTGTTCCCAGCCGACCCCTCCGCCATCTCGCTGGGGTGGGGTCGATTGACTGGCATGTTTGGCATTCCTTGACCACCGCTCTCACTGCACTTTTTGACACTGACGGATTGGTCAATTGTACAAAATAGCATGTCCGTCTCACTCCGGGGTGCCCACTGATGTGGTGTATTTCCCTGATTTTGTCTGCCGCCTCCACAGAGGCAGCACATAGTAACGGTACTGGCCCAGCTTCTTTCTTCACGGCATCAATCCATCTCTGAGGCACCCGAGTGAGCCTATCAGCGAGGTTGCAGTTTGAGGTGACAAGTACCACATCCACAGACAGATTGTACTCTGTTACCAGCTTTCTTATGGTCTCCAACCTCCGTCTGATCAGCATCTCGCTGGCCGCCTTGGTGCGCACCCTGGTCTTACCTGTCAGTGTGTTTGATATCCAGTGGTACACGCACAGCGAATCTGTGTGTATGTGTAATTTCTTGACTTTCCACTGGAGTGCCAGGTTAATGCCTTTCGTCACCGCATCGAGCTCTGCCAGGTTGATGTGAGCAGCGTCATTCGTCGGTCGCAGCCAGCAGGCGTCCTCAATCGCAGCTCCGTTCTCCTCAAGCAGCACACCAATCGCCACAGAGCTCGCATCCACCCACACGCTCAATTCGTCTCCCTGCACACACCAGTCTCCCTTTGCGGGGTCATCCTGCTTTACCCTTGCGATGGTCTCCTTCACCATGCGAACCAACAGATCGTCCGTCGTTTCATCATCCCAGTCTTTGGTGACTGCGCTTGCCCTCCTTTTTATGGTGCCTGTTGCTACACGAGTCCATCCACACACTGGTAGGTGCCCCACAAGTTTTCCACACAGGGAGAAGACCACTCGTCTCGTGAAGACTTCGGGTACTTCAGGAACTGCAGTTCCGCGCCCCCACTTCAAGGTCCCCCGCTCCTTTCGAACTTTCAGGCCCAAGACACGGGCGCCATCCTCCAAATGTTCCGGGACCTTGCAAATCAGGCCAAACTCGGCCAGTTTGGTCCTTACGCGTGATGATGATACAACGTCTTCGTTCACGTATATGTCATCAAGGTACGTCGATGTCCCCTCTTTCATTGTTTCTTGCTGTGACAACACAGCGTTGACTATGGTCTTCATTATTTGGGGTGCCACGTTCAGCCCGAAGCCCAGTCTGGTAAGGCAGTACCTACTGCCGGCAAACACCACCGTCTGAAACGGCCACATCGTTTCGCTGACCCGGACCTGCAGATACGCTTTTCTTAGATCCAGCAGGGACACATTGGAACCCTGCTGGCGCCATTCTCTTAGCTTGCTGGCGCAAACATCAGCATCTGCCGTAAATGCATCAACATGCGCATTTAGTTCGCGGTAGTCCATCACTGGCCTCACTTTTGCTTTGTTGTGCTGAGTAACCGCCATCAGCGGGATCAAACCTTTGGGAGGTCCAAGTTTCTCATAGGGGTAAGGAATTAACCAGCCATCCTTGATCCATTCACGAAGCTCCTCTTCGTATGCAGGCCTTATTTGGTCGGGCACATGGTACTCGGCTACTTCGTTCCGCAATTTTGCTGGCTCCTGATTTCCCGACCACTTCCATGAGGTGGTCCAAGCCTTCTGGTGCTGGTCAAATTCGACACTAAAGTCTGGCTGGTCGATCCTCAGCGCTGCGCACACTGGGGTCCTCTCTTGAAACTGCACTTCCCCCGTCTGCGTTATGTGAACACCACCTAGGGCTCTGATGGCATCATAGCCTAGAAGCAGGTCAAAGTTCAGTGGTTTTTTGAGCGCTACTAGCGCCTCGACGTTGGCCGAGTTTCCTGTTCTTGTACGGATGTTTATCGCACCCACCCCGCAACATGTCCGCGATTCTCCACTGATGGTGGTTACCCTGACACCCTTCTCCTTCCAAGTGTGGCAGAGGTCTACGAACACAATGGTGCGGGAGCACCCGGAGTCGAGGAGTGCTGAGCACAATGTCTCGTTGACATAGACCTGAATGATCGGAAGCACCTCTAATTTCTGCTTTGGGGAAAGGTCGACGCCGGCACCTTGTCCCCGGCCCCGTTTCCCGCACAATCCCGGGCCATATGTGCGGTTTCATTACACCGGTAGCAGCGAACAGCTGTCGGTCGCCGTCTGCAGTTCCTTGCAATGTGGCCCTGGCCATCGCACCTATAACACACGACCCCACCACGCGGGCTAAGGCCCTGAGACGGTTTATCATCACTCGGTGTGGATTGTGCAGCGGCGATTACCGGATCTCTCAGCTCGGAATTATCCTTCATCACGGTTCTGGCTCGGTCCACCAGGTCATTAAGGGGCAACGAGGTTATGTTTGAGCTCGCCCGCAGGAGCTGTTTTGCTTCCGGTTGGGAGCCCCGCCAGAAATTTATATGCCAAGGCCCGCTCGGGCAGCCCACCGAACAACACCGTCAACTTCGTCAGCTCGGCCAAATATACGTCCACAATTTCGCCAGGATGTAATTGTCTTGCCTCAAATTGCTCCCAGGCAGTGGCGGGGTCGATAGCAAACGCTTTGTATAGGGCTGCCTTGATCCTCTCATAATTCTGTTTTTCCTCAGCACTGAGCTGTTGATACACAGCGAAAGCCCCACCGGACAAACGCAGAGGAATGACATGTTCAATGTTTTTGACACCAGACAAGAGACAATGCAGTTCCACTTTTTCCACCCAGTCAAGTACTGGGGTCGAGCCACTGAACTCTGGAATCAATTTCAGGTCGAACCTGTCCCCCATTACGCCGAAATAGCTTGTTGCACACTTTCTTCTAGTGAGTGCAGAACCAGGGATCGAACCGCAGACCGTTGGATTTCAATTCAACGCTCTCCCAGCTGGCTTCTTGCTACGCCTCTTCCTCTTCCTACTCCACTTTCCTCCTTCCACCTTTTCACTGCGTCTCTCTGCGTCAGCTTCTCGCCAAGAAATTGACGCCACTGATTTTTTTTTTTTTTTGGAACAGATTACTGCTCTGCACGCCAGACACAAACGAACTCTCTTTTTTCCAGAGCCGCCGCTAGTCGCCCTTTCATGTTCACATATTGACATTATGCACGTATATATGTATTCTATTTACACTATTTCTTCTTCTTCTATGTGCCCTGTCTCTTCAGGACGTAGGCGATCAGGGTTCTCCACGTCTCCCTATCCCTTGTGGCTCTTAGTATGTTTGCTCCTGTTACTCCTGGCAACCCCCGTTCCGTCATCCACCTGATCGGGCCCTGCAAATATGTTATCTGCTGCCTTGGTCTGTCTCACCTTCCTTCTATCTGACCAGTCAGTATCAGGTTCTCCAGGCTCTCTTTCCTCATTGCATGTCCCAGGAACTTCAGTTGTCTCTCCCTGATGCTCAGCATCAATTTCTTTTTCGTTGTCATTCTTTCCAACACCTCATCGTTGCTTGCATGCTCAGTCCACGTTATCCATAGCATCCTTCTCTGGAACCACATTTCGGCCGCTTCCAGTTTTGTCCTCATTTGCGATGATATTGTCCAGCATTCACTGCCGTATTGAAGAACGTAGCAGTCTAGTATTCTTTTCTTCGTTTCTATTGAGATTTTCCTGTGTGTTAGTATTTTGCTCATCTGCTGGAACCCGTCCTTTGCCATGCCAATTCGCCTTCGGATCTCCGTGTCGCACTTTCCATCTTCTGATAGAACACTTCCTAGGTATTTAAATTTTTGTACTTGCTTGATTCTGTGATCCCCCACATGTATTTGACATTTTGGGGTGTATCTTTTGCTGATGACCATGCACTCAGTTTTCTTAAAGTTTATTTGTAGTCCCTTCTTGTCACTCTCCACTGCTACTTTCTGTATGAGGTCTTGTAGTTTCCTTTCCGTGTCCGCAATCAGCACTGTATCGTCTGCATACCTTACGTTGTTCAGGTTGTGGGCTCCAATAACAAATCCTGGTGTGTCATCTAGGGTCCTCAAAATATCCTCGCTGTATAGGTTGAACAAATCCGGTGAAAAGACACATCATTGTCTTACGCCTTTTTCTATCGTTGTGTATCTACTGAGGTCGTTACCTGTCCGTATGCAGGCTGTTTGATGCCAGGAGAGATTCTTGATTATTCTTATGTCTTTCCCGAAAATGTCGAGGCTGCCTAGCATCTCCATCAATTCTTTGTGTCGTATTTTGTCGAATGCTTTCGCGTAGTCAATGAAGCATAGGTACAAGTCTTTCTTCATTTGTAATGCCCTTTCAGAGATCATCCTACTCATGAATATGGCGTTCCTTGTTCCAGTGTCTTTGACAAACCCGCACTATTCCTGCCCTATCTCTGGCCTGATTCTGCTTCTCGCTCTATTCATCAGGATTCTGACAATCAGTTTTGTAATGTGACCCATTAAGCTGATAGTTCTGTGTAGTTCGCACTCGTTTGCACCAGGTTTCTTCGGTAGCGCTATAAATATCGACTTGCATAGGTTGTCTGGTATTATTCCGCTGCTATAAATTTCGTTTATTATGTCGGTAATCTTTTCTGTGCCATATTCTTCTAAGGCTGTCAGCAGATCTATCACTATGCCATCTGGGCCAGGTGCTTTGTTTCTTTTCATTTTGGCCATTGCAGCTTCCACTTCGGATTTTAGTATTTCCGGTCCATCCATCTCCTTGTGTATTCTCGGTTGTTCTCTCTTGTCGCAAAAGAGATCCTTTATATATTCTTCTCATTGCTGAAGTATTTCCTCTTTCTCTAATATGATTGTTCCTTCCTTGGATTTTATGCATCCTGTTGAGGAGCAGGTTTTTTGTCCTGTCAGTTCTCTTATCTCTTTATGCATCTCTGCATTGTTGTTCCTGCTCAGTCTCTCTACTTCTGCGCATTTGTTGTTGAGCCATTCCTCTTTGGCTTGTCTGCATTTGTTCCTTATCTCCCTGTGAAGTTTTGTACTCTGCTCCGTGTCTTGGCGTTATTTCTTGTTTCTTTTGCATCATGTGGAGGATCTCTTCGGTCATCCACTCGTTTTTTCTTCTGCGTCTGATTTCCTTTGGGGCTATGTGGTTCGCTGAGGTCACCATCGCTTCTTTTAGTGAATCCCATTTTGAGTACCCTTTTCCAATTTGTTCTTCATATTTCTTTCTTTCGCTGTTATTGTATTCTTTCTGCAGGGTGAGATCGTCCTCTAGCGTGTCGTATTGCAGCCTTGGTGATGTGCTGGGCTTCTTCAGTCTTCGGAGTTTCACTTTTAGTTTGAAGATGACTGGTACGTGGTCACTTCCGCAGTCGGCACCTGGGTATGTTTTGCATTGGACCACTGCATTCCTGAATCTCTTGTTTATAGTTATATAATCTATTTGGTTCTTCATGTCGCCTCCTGGACTTCTCCATGTCCATAAACTTCGTGGGTGTCCTTGGAACCAGGTGTTAGTAATAACCTGGTCATTGGCTGAGCACCATTGGATCCATTTTTCTCCTCTTTCGTTGCGCTCTCCTAGTCCGAAGTTGCCGTTCGTGTCTCCTTCTCTATCTTTACCTACCTTTGCATTTAAGTCCTCCATTATTATCCTAATTTCTTTGCTTTTGCACTGAACCTTGGCATTGTCCAGTATTGAATAGAAAGATTCTATTTCGTCCTCCGAGCTTTGAGTTGTCGGCGCATAACTACTATAATAGCTATATTGAATGGCCTTCCCCGCAGTTTAACCAAGAGGACTCTCTCTGACAGTTGCCAGTGTCCAAGTACACATATCTTCACTTGTTTGCTTAGTATTAAAGCGACCCCTTTTTCGTTTTTTTACCTCCTGCATATATTATCCTGTGGGTGTCGCTACTGAAATCTCCGTTATTACGCCATGTTGTTTTACATATGCCTAGGATGTTGATATTCAGTCTGTTCATCTCCTGTTTGATATTCTCTAGTTGTCCGCAGTTGAGTGTCCTGACGTTCCATGTTCCGATAGTGATTTTGTCTTTGATGCGCACAGTTGCAGGGTAACGGTCCAGAGACACCTGTTGCTCATGTCGTTCTTTCCCGGGCGAGGGACAAATTTTAGAGTAAAATGTCCCCTTTACGCCGTTGGTGCTAACAGTCGCCCGATGACAGTCAGGTGGCACCTGTTGCCCATGCCGGTTCTTACCGAGCGAGGAGTTGCTTCCTTGGGAAGCAACCTCCTTCACGCTGTTGGCTTTAATATATTTGTTGTAACTATCCATGTTTGAGCGGGGGTAGATAGTGGAGTGGTATCCCGTTGCCTTCTCCACGATGGTTTATTCACCTCTAGTTAGCTGGCCGTTGACTCTTTGAGAGTTCTTCCGCCCTTTGTAGGTCTATATTATTTTGATCTACAGGGGTGCTAACGTCCCAATTATATATTAATATATATAATTGATGTAAAAAAAAATAATAATAAGGAAAAAATTACTAAGTTTTAACTTAGTAAAAGTCGAAACGGCCTTTAGACAACCGAAAAATTAAGTATATTTTAGTAACCAAAGTAAATGATTAAAAGAAAACAGATACAAACTAGAGACAAAAAAAATACAAAATACAAAATAAAGTCACTCTGAAAGAAAATATATGTAATAAAATATACACAGCATGAATTAATCGAACATTTTCTTTAACTAGTCTAAATTATGAGAACCTCTCAGCAGTAGTTACGATCAGCATACGTTGCCAGTAGTCACAAGAAAGAAGTTGCATTTTCGACATTTTTGCAGAGTCATCTTTTGACTGTCTTTGGTCATTCTATCAAATTTTACATTCGCCAAAACGCAGGCAGAAATTTCTCTTTCATTCTATCTATCTTTTCTTTCTTTCTTTATTTTTTTAAATCTATCTCAGTCTTTTTGGTAGCTTTTCTTTTTCTTTCTTTCTTTCTTTCTTTCTTTTTTCTATCTATCTATCTATCTATCTATCTATCTATCTATCTATCCTAGTTTTTTCTTTCTTTCTGTCAATGTATCTCAGTCTTTCTTTCTTTCTTTCTTTCTTTCTTTCTTTGAATGTATCTATCTCATTCTTTTCATTCTTTCTTTCTTTCTTTTGTCTCTATTTTATTCTTTTTGTTTTTCTATCTATCTATCTATCTATCTATCTATCTATCTATCTATCTATCTATCTCAGTCTTTTTCTTTCTTTCTTTCTTTCTTTCTTTCATTCTTTCTTTCTCAATCTTTTCCTTTTTCCTGTTTTTCTATCTATCTATCTATCTATCTATCTATCTATCTATCTATCTATCTATCTATCTATCCTAGTTTTTCTTTCTTTCTTTCTTTCTCACTCTTTTCCCATCTGTCTCTCCTAACTGGGCTATATTCACAAAAGATTCTCCCCGCTCCCTCCCTCTCTATTTTTACCTGATTCATGTTGCTTTTGATCTAAAATTCTTTGTTTGTTTGTTTCCTCTTTTTTCTGTACCAATGTTTGTTTTTGTTTTAGACGAGTTCGGATATAATGCGCCGTGTATGAAATGCATTGTTCTCCTCGATCTACCACTTCATGAAACACAAGTGTTTTAAAGAAAGCAATATCTTGTATAAATATGTCGAACAAATCCAAGATGACCGGATGTTGGAGTCCATTTTCGAACAGAAAAGACTAAAATCGATGAATAGCAGAAGCGGGAAGCCATAAAATTGATCTCATTTTTCTTTTATTAAAAGCGAAAGACCATTAGACTTTGTTAATTGGTGATCCGAGAAAGGCGCTTACCGTAGTGCTTTGGTTGATGATTTACTCTTGCGGAGCGATTCCCCTGTGATACTCGACAGACTTTTGGTACCCCATTCCGTCTTCACTACGCTACAAAGTGCTAAGCTGAATAAACAGCGGTTGTGTGCATGTGCGTGCGCAGAATGAAACGATTATTGCTGCTTACAACGGAATTGACGAGTCGGGTTTAAATTCCTAGCTTGTTGCTTTCTTTCCTTCAAAAATGCCGTTCTGAAAGAGATGGATGGATCTCTTCCTCAAATTGTAGAACAGACAGCGAATTCTTGCCTTGGGTAGTAACGTGTCTAGGAGAACAAAAACACGTGACATAACACGGCATGATATCACTAGTGCGTTTCCCACCCCACAAAGATGCTAAGCATTGATTCATAGTGTCAAACACACACACAGACATACACAAACACACACACACAAACACACACAGACGCACAAATACACACACACACACACACATATATATATATGCTTCTATAAGTGAAAATAAACATGTTTTCTTTTTTCATTTTCACGTCAGTATATAAAAAATCTGAAGAAGACGATAATAACGAATGCGATAAAAAATGATTAAACTATAAAAACAACGCGTCTGCAAATATTTTGACATTTGTAAACATTTTTTTAATTCACAATAAAATAGACCGTATCTACAAAATAAGAAAACATATGAAAAATTAATAAAATATTTTTTGTTTATTATTTTATATTGCCTCTATCCACACACGCACACACACAATCGAATCTATCTATCTATCTATCTATCTATCTATCTATCTATCTATCTATCTATCTATCTATCTATCTATCTATCTCAATCTGTTCATATCTATCTATCTATCTATCTATCTATCTATCTATCTATCTATCTATTTCAGTCTGTTCATATCTATCTATCTATCTATCTATCTATCTATCTATCTATCGATCTATGTATTTCAGTCTGTTCATATCTATCTATCTATCTATCTATCTATCTATCGATCTATGTATTTCAGTCTGTTCATATCTATCTATCTATCTATCTATCTATCTATTTCAGTCTATTCATATCTATCTATTTCAGTCTGTTTATATCTATCTTGGTATGATTCGATCTATCTGGTTGATATACTTAATCATTGCTCTTATAACAATTAATTCGGAAATCTGTACAAAAAAAATGTGTAATTGAAATGTTGATTTTCATGGCAGATGTAATATCCTCATTTTGAACTTTCTCAAAGCATAATCAACATTTGGTCCTTTGACGGACATTTTCATTAAATCTGTTGTGGGATCTCCCCTTTGTATATGATAATGGACTCGACTGAGCATATATATACTCCTGCCATAGAGAGAAATGTAGTAGCTGCCATATAGTAGAGTGTATTCGTAGAAATCCATTAATAGTATTCCTGGATTTACTAACCTGCGTTCAAGTTTATATATTACGTTCAATGTAACCTACTTTTCTATCACTATATCTGTTTTTGTTGTTCATTATTTTCTGCGGTTCATCACCCGGAATCCACAACAAAATCTAAACAAAAGTTCATAAGAAAATATATTTCAAAGGAATTTATTAATAAACTAATTAAAATATATGTTTTTTAGTTGATTTTACTTAAAGCAAGTTTTAATGGTTAATATAAAATTAATTTGAACGAAACTTCAACGTTATCTGTTGATATCCATTATGATGTCATATCGATAAAGAAAATGAAAACACTACCTTTAATTTCCTGGGGTGGAGGGATCTGAAACATTCCCAGAGCTGTATTTTATTTAAATTTTTAGGTCCATTACTTTAGCTGCAACAGAAAACTAAACAGACTTTTGATTTTTGAATCAATCTTTAACAATGCTGTTGAGTTTTATTATAGCCGCCAAATCGCTGATTTAAATCAGAAGAATTAATTTTCTATTGTATATTTTTAATGTTCTATCTACGAACCATTATCTTCAGAAAAGTTTTTGTTACCAGAGGGTTATAGATCTTATTAAAGAAACTAAGTAGAAGAGCAACTAATTCACGGGCATTTAAAATCAAAGCATAAAATGTTTTCAGTAAGATAATATATATAATAATGAAAGAATCAGATGAAAAAATACGGCATCCGGACTGTTGATAAAACATAATATCTTACATAATTTTAATATCTGAATTAGCGCTTCCAGACGCTATCATGAATTATTATTGCGCGTGTGAAATTTAGTTCAATTTGCTATTCAATGAAAATTACAATTGAATATATTTGAAATCATTGTTCAATTAAAGATGGATTTTTGAAACTTTCTTTTCGGTATCTGCTTTTAGGTTGTTCTTTTTTTTTGTTCTTTTTAATCGTTTCACCACAAGCAGGGCAGTAACGCCACTGATGCGCAGAAGGCTACATAAGAGAAAAAGATTAGATAGGAGGAGAGTAAAGAGAAAGACGAACCAGTTACAGTGGGTGTCAGAGAAGGGATCAAGAGAAGGATGGGAATACAGGTGTGATGACAGTTGCAAAGGTAGAGAGAAAGAAAAAATATACAGGGTGATATAGAAAGAACTGGAGTCAAGTGGATAAGAGATGGGTATTGACATTGCATTTAAATTCCTGGAGGTTGTAGCCGTCAGGAAAGCAAGAATATGGAATCGACTTCCACAGGTGGGAAGTGCTAGAAAAGAAGCTGCTAGAGAGAAAGAAAACATATGCAGGGTGATATAGAAAGAACTGGAGTCAAGTGGATAAGAGATGGGTATTGACATTGCATTTAAATTCCTAAAGGTTGTAGCCTTCAGGCAAGCAAGAATATGGATGAGTGTTCCACAGTGGGGAAGTGCGGGAAAAGAAGCTATTGGAGTAGAATTGTTGGCTGCATTTGGTTGATCTAACTGTAAATGTGTGGGACCCAGTTGCCAGCCTGGCTGCACAAGTAAAATCCTGTGGCAGGGGCACCAGTGACTTAAGTTCGTCGGAGCAGAAGCTATGAAAATATTTGTAGAACAGACAGAGAGAAGCCACAACCCCTCGGTGAGAAAGTTGCTGAAGTCGAGCCGCCAAGTCGGTACCTATCACATTATTAATTCTTCTTTGGAGCCTGTCGAGAACACTGAGATGAACAGCTGGGGCGCCTGACCATATATGACAGCAGTATTCCATGCACGGACGGATGGTTGATTTGTATATGTGCAAGATGGATTCAGGCGGAAAAAAACATCCTGGCCCGACACAGTGACCCAGCATGCCTAGCAGTGGATTTAGCTATTGACTCAAGGTAATGGTTTCCCTTGAGATCGGAAGATAGGTTAAGGCCGTTCGTTGGATTTAAGCAATGAACTTGGAAATTTCTTTTTTTATCGCTGAAACAAAACAATCACTGATATACAATATTGTTTTCTGAATTTCTAAGCAAATCTGATTCATTGAGAGCTGTCTATTTATTTGTTGTTTGTTTACTTCCGTTTCGGACGTTGGTGAAATACGTGTCAGTCACATTTGCCAAATGTTGTATTGAACGAATCACTTTAGTTCTATGTCATTTGAAAGACTTTCCATAAACGTCTTCCTGAACAAAATTCTCAACTGTAAAACTGAGGTCATCGCCTAAAAGACACGGCGGGTTTCAGCGCTTAAAGTATTGTAAATGATAAGTCCTGAACTGTCAGCTTTTTCGAACATTTGATTCCGCGTATTCTGTATACAAGGAATCTTCAGGCTACATTCGTAGGTGCAGTGTGTCGAAATTTAAAAGCCTTCATAACGAAAAACGATGCTAGTCGACCAACAACTACGTTGGGTTTTTAAAGTAATTTCCATACCTGAGAAACTATCTCAACAATTCAAGTTGACTAATGATCCGTACACGTTACAGGAACAACGTTAGGTTCATCCTAAAGACATGGACTATTTTCCCTTCTTCTTCTATGTTCCGTGTCTCTGGCCTTCTATATCTCCCTATCTATCTAGGTTTGGGAAGATTAACAGTATCTATCTATCTATCTATCTATCTATCTATCTATCTATCTATCTATCTATCTATCTATCTATCTAGTCTGTCTGTCTATCTATCTATCTATCTATCTATCTATCTATCTATCTATCTATCTATCTCAGTCTGTTCTTTATCTATCTATCTATCTATCTATCTATCTATCTATCTATCTATCTCATCTCAGTCTGTTCTTTATCTATCTATCTATCTATCTATCTATCTATCTCAGTCTGTTCTTTATCTATCTATCTATCTATCTATCTATCTATCTATCTATCTATCTATCTATCTATCTCAGTCTGTTCTTTATCTATCTATCTATCTATCTATCTATCTATCTATCTATCTATCTATCTCAGTCTGTTCTTTTCTATCTATCTATCTATCTATCTATCTATCTATCTATCTATCTATCTATCTATCTATCTCATCTATTCTTTATCTATCTATCTATCTATCTATCTATCTCAGTCTGTCTATCTATCTATCTATCTATCTATCTATCTATCTATCTATCTATCTCAGTCTGTTCTTTATCTATCTATCTATCTATCTATCTATCTATCTATCTATCTATCTATCTATCTATCTACTAGATTTCTATTTTTAATCTTCCCAAACCTTGCTCCGCTCTTCATCTGCTGAAGTCAATGAAATATGTCACATGTAGCTTTTGCCTGTTTCTCTTTTCGTCTTTCTTTCTCGTGAGTATCAGATTCTCCAAGCCCTCTTTCCACATTACATGTCTCAGAAAGTCTGTGTGTGTGTGTGTGTCTGTGTAAACAACTGGGTGCTACAAATCAGGGGTTTTCAAACTTTTTGACTTCATATTTCACTATAAACGCTTATGAAATTTATGCATACATTTTTACTAAAAATAGCTTATAGTTTTGTAATGACGTAGTAACAAGTGGTTTGAAGCTTACTTTAAATTGATAAATTTAAATTTTCATTTGATAACATTACTAAGTAAAAACAAATAACCACGCATTGAAAATTTATACTTTGAATTTCACATGATGAAACCACAGTTTGAAGACCCCTGCTATAGATAAATTGTCCAAATGATGCAAGAATGAAAATAACTTCGACTCATTTTATCAGATATGTTTATCAAAATTACACAAGAAATACTAAAGAGCAAATATACTTAATAAAACCGCCATTGGCTTTAACCATGGCTTCCAGACGAATCTTTTGCGTCTCTTCTGGATGGTCTCCTTGTTTAGGTTGGCGAATGCTGCCATAATCCTTGCCTTCAGTTCATTTTTGGTGTTACAAGGAGTTTTGTTGTTCTGTCGTTCAACTGCTTCCCACACAAGAGTGTTGCAGACTGGATAGAATGGGCAGATGTAATGGGGGGTGTGGTCACAGAAATTGTCTGTCTTTTCCTGATGTTGACTATCAGTTTCCTTTTCGTTTCCATTCTATTCAAAACCTCGCCTTTACTCATATGTTCAGCCCATGGTATCCTCAGTATCCTTCTATAGAGTCACATTTCGGTTGCTTCAAGTATTTCCTTCATCTTGGATGAGATTGTTCAGCATTCGCTGCCATATTGAAAGACAAACATCACATAACAGCCACTAATTTATTCTTTGTTTCCAACAAAATTTTCCTGTCTTCCAAAACTCTACTTAGTTTCTTGAATACATCCTCGTCGTGACAATACTCCTTCAGGTTTCTGCCCTCTTTTCAGAACCTTTCACGGGTATTGCCTGATTTTATTATCCCCGATCAGTCGTTGGCATTTTGAGCTCCTCTATATTTTAATGAAGACCGTGTATTCAGTTTTTTTGTAGTTTATATGTAGTACTTTTTTTACCACTTTTAAACGACTTTCTATAGGAGGTTTTGTAGTTTTCTTTCCGTAGAAAATTTGGATGGTGATATGGCTGTATGGACACTGTTCAAACCACAGAAGAAAGCTTTGTACAGTAGAATGTAGAATGCCGTCGAAGATATCGCCCTCAAAGTCTTCCCTTAACTACTATATATAGTTTTTTCAGATGCCTTCTACACTATGCGTTGATCATAACGCTTCACAATTTCCTGTCCATAGCTTTTAATACGTCTTTTTCTTATCGCTCCTATACTTAATACCCGATGATATAATGGCTAGTGGATTAGATTGAAGAATCTGGGAATATAATTCATGACATTCACTTTTGTGCTATTAATATTATAAGGTAAGATTCCATGTCTTTTCCCCCGTGTGTAACACTATTTCCTCGTCGGTATATTTTTGTTTTTAGTTTAATAAAACAAAGTGAAAGAAATTGATATTACTGGTATAGTTAGTTATATTTTATTGTATTCTGCGATGTGAGCTGAAGTAAAAAAAAAAGAAGAAAAAAAAGAAGGTATTTTTAATACTCTTATGTAGTTGTAAAATCCGGGGAATAGAGAAATTGGCAGATAATTGGAAAAAAGAGAAAAATAAAGTTTTTCTTCTTTGTTTGAGTTCGAAGCGAATTGTATTGGGCCAGTTAAAGTTTGAAAAATGGCCGTATCCATAACAAAATGTCAGGATTTTCTTGTGAGTCCGGCTGGTTGGTTCGCTGGTTCAGGAACGGAGCCTGCAACGCTGATGATGCCGAAACAGCACCAACTATGACGACGCTTTCGGGCCGCTAGTCGTGATGATCTCGTCACAGTAGCTGCTTCTCAAGACGTCTTTTACAACAACGAACTCACTGCCCACGCTGTGTTTTGATCTCAGAAAGTCATTTTAGGTGAACCCGGTAGCCGTATTTCTACCATATCCAAACCGGACATTTATGTACACTTGTGGTTAAAATAAAATAATTATGGCACCAATAAATAAATAAATAAATAAGTTCGAATGTGCTGATCATAACTCTTCACAATTTTATGTCTTTAGCTTTTAATACAACTTTTTCTTATTGGTAATATATTTAACTCACGGTGCTATAATGGCTAGTGGATTTGATTGAAGAATCTGGGAGTTTAATTCATGACATTCACTTTTGTGCTATTAATATCATAAGGTATGATTCCATTTCTTTTCCCCCGTGTATGGGTAAAATATCAGGATGTACTGAATCTTATAACCTTGAATGACAACTCGGAATTCAAAACGTGAGAAACTTGTGTATAGATCAAGGACGACATATACGATATTCTGAGTTCTTTAGCTGTTGAACAACTAGGGGAGAATATAGGCACTGCTAAGCTATCTGAAAGGGTCAGGAGGAAGAAAAATAAGTTTGTTTCTCCTGCCCTATGATGACTAAAGCAATATTAGGGTAATAAATACGACACAAATCTTGTTCCGCCATTCATATATTCAAGCTTGATAGCTAGGTTATGCATTGTTTTCATCTCTCCATCTTGCCTTAAATCTGTCCTCTGAGGATCACATTTTCCAAGAAGTATTTCTTTATAGACTCTAAAAATTAAATGAAATGTCAATTCCCATCTCTTCTTCACTTGACTCCAGTCCTTTCTACATCACCCCGTGTATCTTTTTTCTTTGTCACTCTACCTTTGTAACTGTCTTCACACTTGTGTTCCCATCGTTCTCTTACTTTTTTCTGACACCCCTGGTTTCTCTTCACTCTTTTCCTAATTAAAATTTTGCTCTCTTAGTAGCCCCCTGCGCGTCAGTGGTCGTACCGCCTTGCTTGGGGAGAAACGATGAAAAGAAAACAAAAAAACAAACACAACAAGAATTTCAATTGCCTTTTCGCGACGTTATGTATTGGTGTATGGTTTCTTTACATTTGCGGGCCATATCACGTTGAATACACCGGTTCTCGCTCGATCACCGAAGTTAAGCTACGTTGAGCCTGGTCAGTACTTAGATGGGTGACCGCTTGGAAATACTAGGTGCTGTAAGCCTTTAGTGAAGGATGTGCGTTGTGGTGCAGTGGATATCGGCTCGAAAAGTGAAATCGGTGAGCCGAGTTCGAATTCCAGTTGAAACTCTGCATTCACGTAAGCACTGATACCATTGGGAAAAGTATTAATCCGTCCCTTCCCTCCAGTTATGGGTTAAATAACAATGGTAGGACTTGGGGACCGTTCCCTTAAAAAAAAATCTCAATGAATCTTGATACTCGAAAAGGAAAAGCATATCTAGGCACAAAACTTATATAAAAACAACAATAAATTGTTGAAAGAAAAAGGTATTACCAGCAATAAATAAAATTTAGTTGGCAGTAAATGACCCGCCGAGCTTGATGTGCCATAACAAACAAAACAACCAACCAACCTTTGCTCTCAAAGTTGATCGTTGCTAACCTATTCAGTCCATGATATTCCAAGTATCCTTTTGTAGAACCCCTTTTTCACCTGTGAAGAAACTGCCCAGCATTCACTGCCATGTAGCTTACGTTTAAAAAGAAAATGAGTTGATACTCGAATTCTTATACCTGGAAAGAAATTGTTTCTGAAAAGATGGTGAAAAGTAAAATATTCATTGTCTCGTCGTATTTGAGAAATCCAGAACTAGACATTTTCAGGCCGATCTACTAACAACTTCGCAACCTAACCCAGAAATTGAACTCGCACGGAATCAATTAACTTTACAAACGTTTCTATACGTTCTATTACACTTAAACCATCATTTGAACTGTTGTGTTCAGTTGTATTGTCATATCCAGAGTATTTCGGCCGTTTTACGCTCTGATTTTCTTTAAGATCTGTCTATATTTGGGAGATGAATTCAGTCAGTTAATTGCCATACGTGATACACGATTGAACGATCATGTCTCGAAAGAGACATGACTGACTGAGCAGAAGATTATCCCATAGTAGGTTGCCATTGCTTTCTACGCTAGACTGGTTCCCAGCCAAGGCTATAGAACCCAGTCTGTCCTGTTATTTGACTCTTAGCGATAGGGAGAAATGACAGATTATATTATTAAGTAATAATTAGTAGGGGATCAGTTTATTTCTTTATAGCAACAGAAAACCGATTCCCTACTTTATACCCAGTAAAGCCTTAATCATGATTTCAGCTGTTATATTCAGTCAATCAGTTAAGTGCCAAACGTGATACACACTTTGAGCGACCAGGTCATGACTGACTGGGCAGAAGATTATCCCGCAGTAGGTTGCCATTGCTTTCTGCGGTAAACTGGTTGCCAGCCAAGGCTATAGAACCCACTCTGTCCTATTATTCCACCCATAACTGGAAAGAAGAGACGGATTAATACCTTTCCGAAGGGTATATGCACGTGAGTGAATGCAAGGAATTCAGCTGGAATTCGAACTCGGCTCCCCGATTCCTCATTCCGTGTCGATATCCACTGCACCACAAAGCACATCCATGAGATGAAGTACTGTAACTATTTATACTATTTTCATTGTTCAGACTGATGTCCTCATCCTCATTGTGATATTCAAGACATTTCGGCCGTTGTACGTTCCGCCCTTTTTCAGGTGATATGTTAGAATTCCGAATCGAACCTTTTATTTCATCCACGCAAAAAGATTGTTCTAGTTCAACGTGCCATGCCGTTTCTGGATACCTTAAACTCAGTTATTTCCATTTCGTAACTCAACTCCCCAAGAATTTTGTTCACCTCTACTATGGCCATGCATTAAACTCACAACACTTTGGGTCATAAGAGTAGATTACTTTAAACAAATATTTTATCAACAGTGCCATATTCCAACGTATATCATCTGAAGAAGGCCGGATCGTAAAATGGTCGAAACATCGTGAATAGGACTATAAAGGTGATGACAACAGTCCGAACAATGTAAATAGTGTAAATCTTTACAATGCTTCATCTAGGAAATATAGTCCAATCACTACACAAATACTATAACAATATCACCGGTAGACGGCCGGAGCGTACAACGACTGAAACATCCTTAATATGACAATAAAGATGATGACAGCAATCCGTACGTTGTAAATTGTGTAAATAGTTACAATACCTTATCTCAGAAATATAGTGATATCCTGAAGGAGACCGGAGCGTACAACGGCCGAAACGTTGTAAATATGACAATAAAAATGATTAAAGCAGTCCGAACTTTGTAAATTGTGTAAAAAGTTAAAATAATTCATCTAAAAATATAGAGAAATCCTGATAAAATTGGGGGAGTAAAAGAGCTGAAATATCTTGAATATAGCAATAAACACGAGGTTCAAAACTCAGAACAATGTAAATTGTGTAAATAGTTGCTATACCTAATCTCACAAATATAGACAGCCTGAGAAGGTCGAAGTGTACAACAGCCAAAACGTTATGAATATGACAATAAAGATGATGACAACAGTCATAGCAGTGTAAATAGTTACAATATCATTTCTCAGAAATATAGACATATCCTGAAGGAGACCGGAGCGTACAACGGCCGAAACGTTGTGAATATGACAATAAAGATGATGACAACAGTCATAACAGTGTAAATAGTTACAATATCCTTTCTCAGAAATATAGACAGATTTAATTACTTATTTGAACCTGTAGAATATCAAAGCCTAACTTGTGGCTGGAGTAGTTGCGTATTTACTTAAATTGTCATGATTGGTCAGGATTGACCCATCTGATTGATCAAGACAAGAAATAGCGTAAACGTGAATGTCATGTGTGACACGTGATATTTATCTTTCTGTTTCCCTTCCTAAATATTAAACACGTTGCAAAATAACGTTGTGTGTACATTTGGGGTTAAATGTTGTAAAATGCTCTTAGGCTATTTAAAAAACATTAATGTCATCTTGAAATATTTTGTACTTTCTTTCACCTTGAGAATATGCATGGACACGTTCTCTTTTTCATAAAATGACATTTTAAACGCTCTTCTAATTGAATTCCAAAATGTAATAAATAAACCAAAAATCATTTTAAGAATGACAATGACATTTTTAAGTTAAATTAATATATATATATATATATATATATAGTCATCCGCAGACAGATCTGTTTCGCTGTATCACAGCTCATCAGACTCCGATTGCTTTTAACCCAGGATTGAATCCAGACCGAATTGGCGTCAGTCGGCGATTCTACCTCTGAGCTATGGGTGCTCGGTAAAAAAAAAGGCAGACTTATATATATATATATATATATATATATATATATATATATATATATACGCGGAAGGAAAAAATGGTAATAAAAAAAAGAACGACCTAAGCACATACGTAGACCAAAGAAAAGAACCCGAGACGAGTAACGAGTATCTTAAGTGATCGCAAATATTTCAAGATGTTGCTATTTTTTAGATTTTTTAAAATCAGAAATTTCATGAACAGGGGTTCAAGTGTCCGATGACCCGATTGAAACAAGCATCAGTCACTTAACTTTCATACATGAAACACTCTTGGATGATCATGTCTCGAAAGAAACATGACTGACTGGGCAGAAGATTTCTCCCTCAATAGGTTGCCATTACTTTCTGCGGTAAGCAGTTTGCCAACAAAAGCTATAGAACCCTATCTGTTCTGCACCTTAACTCATAGCTGAAGTGAGAAAAGACAGATTAATAACGGATTCCTAAGTGAATGCAACTGGAATTCGAACTCGGCTCCTCGATTTCCACTTCCGTGTTGATATCCACCGCACCACAACGCGCATCCACAACAGATATACATATGATGAAAACATTATTTTTATAGAAAACTAGCAGTATAGGCCGGCGTTGCTCGGGTGTAATGAAAGCTTTAAAACTAATCCATGGTCCTGGAGCTCAGACACTTTGGACGTTGGCACAAAAGATTAAAAAGCAATAGTTGTTTCCATTTGAAGCGAAACCGTAGACTAAAAGAAAAATGAATGAATGTAAGCCAAATTTTGATTTCCTGGTATCGATATCAAATCAGTTTTTTTCGTCGTAAACTGAAATTTGAAGGCTAAATAAGTCTTCTGGGTAAAGGGTATCATGTTTGAGACTAAGAACTACAATTATACCTACTTAGAGCCAAACCCGAAGCAAAAACTAAAATAAAAGGGCTGAAAAAAATACAGACATACAGGCAGATAAACAGACACACACACAAACATCTTGCCTTTAATATATACATTATCGATTTCCTGCACTATTGTAAGAACTGCAATCTTGAAACTTCTGAATATCGTTTCTTATGTCAGCTTTACTGGTGTTTTTTTTTGTTTTTAAATTTATCATGGCCTATAGCAAAAGGTTTCTTGCCTCTAATGCCATAATACGTTTTTCTACCGTCAAAAACGTATATATATATATATATATATATATATAGTCATCCGCAGACAGATCTGTTTCGCTGGATAACAGCTTATCAGTACGGTTAGACATCCGATTGAAACCCAGGATTGACATATATATATATATATATATATATATATATATGTGTGTGTGTGTGTGTGTGTGTGTGTAAATTTTTATTTTTAGATATGCATATTAAAAGATAATGCTAGCTATAATGATAAGTTTTATGTTAAATGTTTCTTTTCCCGGACTTAATCTTTTGTCGAATTCTTATCCAGTTCACTTTGATCATCAAAAACGCAAAGCCAACGTCAATCGTTATCTTCCGTCATATTAAATTAATGTTCTTTTATTGTTTTATATTCATAATAATATTTTTCTCATATTCTTTCACGCTCAGTAATATATTCTGACTTGGTGGCTTTATTTTCTTGCGTGAGATGAAATTAGAAAAATAATTCCTCCCTCTGACTGTTACTCATCAGCCAGGCTTCATTGTCAAAGTGACGTGTCTTCCCTCTGTCTTTTCTACAAACATTTTCATGGTAACTGCTCGGATGAAATTTGTTCCCTGGTGTCCCGACCACATGAATTTTAGCGTGAAACTAAACTGGCATAAAAACTCCACCCTTTTAATGTTGAAATATTTAAATGAAACCGCCACTTCTATTCCAAGAGATTCTTCTCGCAATTCCCGCGTGTGCAATACACTTCCGTTTACTTACATTCATACTATCTCCAAAAATTTAAATTTAACGTCAATTGACATTTTCAGTGTGCTTGAATCCCATTCATATTTTATCCTTTCCTTACTTTTCTCCCACTGTAACCCCCTAGGCACGAATAGCAGCCCCGTCTTTCTTGGGGTGAAATGATTATTAAAAGATGATAATGACCGTTAAGGAAAACCTTTCTAAATGTGTTGAGCTTCTATAGTTATGATGATGCTGGTGATGATGGGATCACAGAAGATAATCTGGTATTTAATATCTGTAAAAGCAAAATATAATTTAATATTTAAAGTCTATAAAACAAAGCTCCGTAGAGAGGCAATCACAAAATATATTAGCGAATAGACGCAGATGCAATTAATAATTTAATTTACATACTTTTCATTTTTAATATCATGAATAGATTTTTATATTTCGAAACAGTTTATGATTGAAAATATCACGAATAGGAAACAGCAAAAGAATGTTTTACTGTTTTTCTTTCACATGAAAATATTCGAACATGATTTTAAAAGTTTATTTGATGTGAATGATTTGAGATCGAATCTTTCAGAGTTCAGAGATCCAAACAGATTCAAATAGGTATCAAAAGTTTTGTTTTTATTTTCTTTGTTATCTCCTTTTTCTGGCTTCCGTATCGGCCATTTTTAGTTTTATTATATTTTTGTCTTTTTTTATTTTATTTACCATCAAAACCAGGGTACGATATTACGGTATCTATCATTTTATATTTCCTTCCTTATTTCTTTCGTTTTTGTTTGTACAATTAGTTTCTTTCTTTCTCTCTTCATCATGACTCTCCTTCACTTTATTCGTTAGACTTCCTTTTAGGGCACCTCTACGTAGCGTACTGGTTATTAAGCTTGTCTCACTGAACCAATTATAACTGAGTAATGTCTCTGGCCACAGCAAAGCTACACTTAAAAAATCACTATCTGACTTCTTCAGTTAATCCATTTGTATTTTTTCTTTCACAATTTTTGTATTCATTTTTATCTATCTTTCTTTCTATTTCTTTTCTGTCTTTAGTTTATAAATGCTTCTGTTCTTTTTGCTTTTATTTTTATTTTTTTTGTCTCTCGGTATTTTATTTTTCTCTCTGTATTTGAGCTTTTATCTTTGCGAAAAAAAATGTCTGACGTTGCGTTGTTACGAGTTAGGAAGATGAAGCCGTTATTTTTCTTTTTTAATTTTGAACACTTATAAATGTATTATTCGACTGTGCATTGAATACTGTTGTTGCCCTATCTGGCTGGGTGCACCTGCTATTCATCTCGTTGTTCGCGACAAAAATATACAAGCGAATAGACACAGATGCAATTAATTATGTACACATTTTTACCTTTTTCAATATATCCTGTAGCCAGTTTGTCTCTCCTTGTAGCCCCCCCACTATGCAATCTAGACAAATTCATTTATATTATTTTTTTAAACGATTTTTAGCTAGATTGAAAAAAATCATATCACTTGAAAAATTTCGAATCTACTGACTACCAAATCAGTCCGATGAGGCCTTAATAAATAAAACGAGTTACGAGTAAAACTTGTTATTTTTTTGCATTAATATTTTCTAAATGCTGTTCTTGTTATGTATATATGTATATATATATATATATATATATATATATTGTTATCTCATATACATATATATATGTATATATATATATATATATTGTTATCTCATATATATATATGTATATATATATATATATTGTTATCTCATATATATATATATATATATATATATATATACAAAATGACAAGAGGAAAATAAATAATCAAATAATAATAATAAATTTGCTGTAAACAACAAAAGTTGTTTATAGACACTTTATTAAAATATTTTCGTTTTTTGCCTGGTTACAGTCCGTCAATGGACAAAACGCTTCGGTTCTTCTGAATGCAGTTTTACTCTAGTTTTTTCTTTTAATTATGTTGTTCCTTTCTATAGATTATATCCGAGAATATTTTCTACACACACAAACACACACACACACCCACACGCACACACACGCACACACACACACACATATATATATATATAAATGTATATACATATTTACATACAAGCAATCGCTATGTATGTATATATATATATATATATATATATATAATTCGTGTAAAATCTTCTGTACGATGAAGACGGAAGCTGAAGATTGTTCGCCTGAAATAGGCCTAGACTTCCACTTAACCATGGAATGACGTGTCTGTCTTATTTTTACGTATATTTGCTCTCTGTGTATTTATATACATGCATATTTAGTGGTCTCCAAATTCTCCTACCACTTTATACTTCTTCAGATTCTTCGATGTCTACACCGCATATATATATATATATATATATATATATATATATATATATACATACATATATATATATATATATAGTTTGTGTTCATTATAAAATTTTTTAGACTATTATGAGAAGTTAGAAGGGTGCAATATGGATGACATTCGTAGAAGCATAATTTGAAGTGGACTAAGGCGTCATTATTCTACGTTTGTTTCCTTTTTGTTAATAGTAAATGTCTGCCGAAACATGTTCGGAGAGACTCTGTACGAATGAAAATATTGATGGAAAAGGGATGAATTCAAAATAATTACCGAAGAATATAATTTGCCAAATTAAGTGGAAGCAGTTTCAATGTTGGTCGGAATATTGCAGAATTTCAAATGAGGAACTGTGAAATAAATGCAGATGACAAAACGAGTGAAATAAGAAATAATTTAGTCGTATTTTCTTTTCGTCCCCAATTGTTAAAAAAAAAAACGAAACGAAAAAATGGAAGTATAAACTGAACGGAAAATCTCGTGTGAAGAAAGACGAGAATCTCGCAGAATAAATTACGTTTTGCTTTGAAATAACTGGCATAACCCATCATATCTGCTTATCCGGTTCCTGCTATCATAGTTTTTCTTCTTCCATGTGCTGTGTCTCTTCAGAACGTAGGCCATCATGGCCTTTCACATCTTCCTCTCCCTAATGGCTCTTCACACGCTTTTCCATGTTACCCCATCCAAACCTTGCTTTGCCATCCACTTGCTCAAGTCCGTCAAGTATATTATGCGTTGATTTTCCTCGTCTCTCTTTCTCATTATCTGACTTCTGTGTATCAGATTCTCTAAGCCCTCCTTCCTCATTTCCTGTCGCAGATAACAATCCAATACTCTCTTCTTTGTTTCCAGCGAAATTTTCCCTTTGTTTCGTATGCATCAATAACGAAATTTTTTTCTAATAAAATGAAAATTTACCAGAAAATAAACGTTATTACCTGATCGATGGATAATTATCTTCATAACATAATTTATTTTAAGGACAAGGAAGGAGGAAACACAACGAACAGTTAACTGATTAGAATATTAATCGTACGTAGATTTAGCTCCCAATTACTCCATAGTAAGCATGTTGCGGATATTCAAGAAACTCTCATTTCAATAAAACGTAACATCCGGTTCGAAATGAAGAAAATATAAAATACGTATCATCTACAATAGTTATATTATTCGGACAATTGTCCTCATCTTTGTTGCCATTTGTATGACGTTTAATAATAGATCATTCTATTTGTCTATATTTCTGAGATGAGGTAGTATTTACAGTATTTACATTATTCGGACTATTGTCCTCATCTTTGTTGCCATTTGTACGACGCTTAATAATACATCATTCTATTTGTCTATATTTCTAAGATGAGGTAGTATTTGCAGTATTTACATTATTCGGACTATTGTCCTCATCTTGGTTGCCATTTGTATGACGTTTAATAATAGATCATTCTATTTGTCTATATTTCTGAGATGAGGTAGTATTTACAGTATTTACATTATTCGGACTATTGTCCTCATCTAGGTTGCCATTTGTACGACGTTTAATAATACATCATTCTATTTATCTATATTTCTGAGATGAGGTAGTATTTATAGTATTTACATTATTCGGACTATTGTCCTCATCTTTGTTGTCATTTGTACAAAGTTTAATACTAGATCATTCTATTTGTCTATATTTCTAAGATGAGGTAGTATTTGCAGTATTTACATTATTCGGACTATTGTCCTCATCTTTGTTGTCATTTGTACAAAGTTTAATACTAGATCATTCTATTTGTCTATATTTCTAAGATGAGGTAGTATTTACAGTATTTACATTATTCGGACTATTGTCCTCATCTAGGTTGCCATTTGTACGACGTTTAATAATACATCATTCTATTTATCTATATTTCTGAGATGAGGTAGTATTTACTGTATTTACATTATTCGGACTATTGTCATCATCTTTGTTGTCATTTGTACAAAGTTTAATACTAGATCATTCTATTTGTCTATATTTCTGAGATGAGGTAGTACTTATAGTATTTACATTATTCGGACTATTGTCCTCATCTTTGTTGCCATTTGTACGACATTAAATAATAGATCATTCTATTTGTCTATATTTCTGAGATGAGGTAGTATTTATAGTATTTACATTATTCGGACTATTGTCCTCATCTTGGTTGCCATTTGTACGACGTTTAATAATACATCATTCTATTTGTCTATATTTCTAAGATGAGGTAGTATTTGCAGTATTTACATTATTCGGACTATTGTCCTCATCTTGGTTGCCATTTGTACGACGTATATAATACATCATTCTATTTGTCTATATTTCTGAGATGAGGTAGCATTTACAGTATTTACATTATTCGGACTATTGTCCTCATCTAGGTTGCCATTTGTACGACGTTTAATAATACATCATTCTATTTATCTATATTTCTGAGATGAGGTAGTATTTACTGTATTTACATTATTCGGACTATTCTCCTCAACTTTGTTGCCATTTATGCGACGTTTAATAACAGATCATTCTAATTGTCTATATTTCTGAGATGAGATACTATTTACAGTATATACATTATTCGGACTATTTGATCAGAATCCTTTTATAATGATGACTGGTTTATATAATCTCCATCACTTGCTTAGAACCTCTTCTTAATGACACTTGTCTCAGTGGATATAGACGTTGGTTAGTTCCTGTGACCTGACCCTAAGTATTGTGAGTTCAATAGCAGGCTACAGCAGTGGTGAACAAGTAGCTTCCCCGGTTAGATGGTGATAACTCATGACTATGCAAGGAATGATGTTCATATAATGAACAGTGATTTTAATAAAGGCTTCGGTTAGAAATTCTTAGCACCTGAAGAAGGCCGGAGCGTACAACGGCTAAAACGTCGTACAAATAGCAACAATGATGAGGAAAATAGTCCGAATAATGTAAATAATGTAAATACTACCTCATCTCAGAAATATATACAAATAGAATGATCTATTCTAAAAGTCGTACAAATGGCAACAAAAATGAGGACAATAGTCCGAATAATGTAAATACTATAAATACTACCTCATCTCAGAAATATAGACAAATAGAATGATCTATTATTAAACGTCGTACAAATGACAACAACAAAGATGAGGACAATAGTCCGAATAATGTAAATACTGTAAATACTACCTCATCTCAGAAATATAGACAAATAGTATGATCTATTATTTAACGTCGTACAAATGGCAACAAAGATGAGGACAATAGTCCGAATAATGTAAATACTGTAAATACTACCTCATCTCAGAAATATAGACAAATGGTATGATGTATTCTTAAACGTCGTACAAATGGCAACCAAGATGAGGACAATAGTCCGAATAATGTAAATAATGTAAATACTACCTCATCTCAGAAATATAGACAAATAGAATGATTTATTATTAAACGTCGTACAAATGACAACAACAAAGATGAGGACAATAGTCCGAATAATGTAAAAACTGTAAATACTACCTCATCTCAGAAATATAGACAAATAGAATGATTTATTATTAAACGTCGTATAAATGGCAACAAAGATGAGGACAATAGTCCGAATAATGTAAATACTATAAATACTACCTCATCTCAGAAGTATAGACAAATAGAATGATCTATTATTAAACGTCATACAAATGGCAACAAAGATGAGGACAATAGTCCGAATAATGTAAATACTTAAATACTACCTCATCTCAGAAATATAGACAAATATGTATGATCTAAGTTGCAAGATGTATACCTTTATATTTTATGTGGCGTGTCCCTTGAGAACGTAGACGATCATCGTCCTCCCCATATTCGTGTCCTTTTTAGCTCTTATTACATCTTGCCTTGTTATTTGTTACGAATCTTGATCTGATATGCCTTTGCTTAAGATTATAAAGAATGACATGCGATGTTTGCTCCTGTCTGTTTTTCGCTCTATCCGCCTTGTGTGCATCAGAATTTTCAAGCCCTCTTCCCAAGTCAGATGTCCCCATCACCTGTTCCTCCTGATATTAAGTATATGTTTCATTTTTGTTTCCATTCTCTCCAAAACCTAGTCGTAGCTATCATATTCGCTTCATGGTGTCTTCAACATCCTTCTCCCCTCCTGTCTAAACTTTTACTCTTATGTAGCCCCCTGCACATCAGTGAAACGATTAAGAAATGACCTGAGAATGCGTAGAAAAGAAATTAATCAATTAATTCTGTTTCTTCGAGTCGTTCCTTCATGTTTTAAGATGTCTTACAGTATTTGCTGCCATATAGGAGGACAGATATAATATATAACATTTCAGTACTCTTTTCTTTGTCACCAATACGCCTTCGGATCTCAGTGTCGTATTTTCCGTTCTATGTGAGAACACTTCCTAGGTATTTCAGTTTCTGTTCCTTTTCGATTTTATTATCACTGACCTCCAATTGGCACTTTGGACTCCACTTTTATCGAGAGTGTTAAAAACCTATATAACTTGGGCGAGGTTAAAAATTCCAGGAGGAACGGATTGAGTGAAGCAGGCGGGATGTAGACGAAAAGCCATAAGGAAAACCTGACGACAGAAAAAAGATGGGATAACAGATAGGTATCTCGAGACGCTGAAACAGAGACAACAAACAATTCCAGAGTTATAGAGTGCCACTCAAGTAGCGATAATGGGATATTAAATAAAATTATGATCGAAAAAAAAAGAATTCTACGTCAATAACTATATTAAAAACATGCGCGCTTCGAACGAACGCTCCTTAAACAAACCCAAAAAACAAAGCAAAATAAATTACTTCGTAACAGTCAAAACATAAGAGAAAATAACAACAGCAAAAAACATAAACCCCCTAGAAAATGGATACAGAAGTGGGCGAAAGTACTTGGGAGGAAAATTCTAGAATATTTTTATATTACTTATCAACAAAACTGGAAAATATTGAAACTCTGAAAAAACATAATAAAAAATTAATTAAATTTTCCTTGTCGGCCGATTTCAATCAAAGATGTTTGAAAGAACGGTTGCTACCCAAGTATACATTAATATATATATATATATATATATGTGTGTGTGTGTGTGTGTGTGTGGTTATGAAGATTTTTTTATATTCTTCGGTTGCCTAATAAATATATATTAAGTCCTAACGGATCACAAATAAATTTTAATTTTAGGTAATACACACACACACACACACACACACATATATATATATATATATATATATATATATATATATATATACCAGCAGTATAGCACGGCATTGCTCGGGTGTAATGAAAGCTTTAAAACTAATCCATAGTCCTGGAGCTCAGACTCAGCCTAAAGAATATTTGTGTAAAGTTTGATGAGAATCGTATAAAGATTGTGGATTTGTATAAAGGACATACAGACAAAGAGACACACACACAAACATCTTGCCTTTTATATATATATATATATATATATATATATATATATATATATATATATATAATCGATTTTCTGCACTATTGTAAGAACTGCAACCTTGAAACTTCTGAATATCGTTTCTTATGTCTTTGTCTATGAGAGTATCAAATTTGATTAAAATCGGAACACTACTTCTATAACCCGATTTTTCGATTATCGATTTTCGATATTTATTGGGGGTACCTCGACACAAAACCTAGCTAAGAACACTCGGAGACGCTTATAGTACAACTGTGTAAATTTTCAAGAAAATCGGTTCAGCCGTTTCGGAGTCTATAGGTAACGGATACACATCCACAGACGCACACACACACAGACAAAGTTCCATTTATAAATAAGTTTATATATATATATATATATAGACAGATAGATAGATAGAGAGAGAGAGACAACTGTAAACGTGATGCACACACACATACATTCATTTATGCACACATATACACTCACATCCACACACACACACACACCCATACATACATACATAGACACAAACACACATACATACAAACAAAAACACACACATCTCTCTCTCTCTCTCTCTCTCTCTATATATATATATATATATATATATTAGGTATTCGGAGTAGAAAATGAAAACCTCCTAAGTTATTTGTTTTGTTCCCAGAAGTAAGTTTTCCAGACTAATAATGAAATCAATCATGTATAGAGGTAGATTCTGAAGAACTTCCTTCAGGGCAAGAAACTCATCACATCTATTTTCTCATTCGAAAACCCACTATTTGTATGATATACACATCAGTTTTCTATAATATATATATATATATATATATATATATATATATATATATATATATATATATAAGGAGGTGCCAAAATGTTCTCGAAGACTATCTTCTAAAGAGAATCGGATGATTGGTCATTTCCTCATCCTTTTAACCATGAATCTGTTTGAGAATATTAAAATAACGCCTCAGCTTTTGACTAAATCAAGTTCAAACAGCGGTACTTATACGATTAGCAAAGTTAAACAAACTTTAAATCAGGTCAGGTCAGTAATTAGATGAGTGACCTCTTTAGAATACCCTGTGTTGAAATATTGAATGAGATTTAATGGATAATTGTGAGACCTTTTAATGGATAATTGTGAGACTTTTGAATAGATAATTGCTCGGAATATTTAATCGGATGAGCGAATTTTATTTCCCTTTGGGTTCGTTATATTCACTTACACTTCGGCAAGGTATGAATCCACATCATCTTCTCAAGCTATGGGTTAATTAGTAAGACTTGTTTCAGTTAAACCTGTATTAAGTTAAAAAAATTCTTACAATGTAAAAGTATTTCCTGATTGTTTTATGCTAACGACTGTGACATATATGTATTTTATTATAATAGATTAAAATAGAAAATGGTTAAGAATAGAAAATAGTTTAAAAACATATTTAACAAAAGTGAAAAAAGAAGAGGAAAAAATAAATAAATAAACGCTTTTTCTTTCATGAGGAAAATTGTGGAAGAGACAAGAGTATCCGATTACTGTTTTAAATCCTACCACTCTTCCGCTAAATATTTGAATCAGTGATTTAATGTAATGAAGAGATAAGTTCAGGAGATAAAAGTTCAGGAGGTGCGTTTCTCGAATGACCAGGTCAAAGGCTGTGTTTTACTGTATCTTGACCACACATTAAAAATTTTCCGGCGGAAGCTTTATTAAGATAAAAAAAAAAGATAAATTTCAGACTTACAGTCGCCAATGTTTATCACCGGTGGTCTAAAGCATTTCCGGATTTCCGGATTCATTTTAAATAAATAGAAGTAGAGTAGAGTGAGGGAGTCAGTGAAAGGAGTTCCGCCGGGCGCGAGCTTGAAGTAAGAATCTCCGTTCGTCTTGTTTCGTTCAGTTCGGATTTGTTGATCTCCATTAATTAGAGTTAGAGCTGTGTGTCACATTCGCCTGCCCCAACCGAAAAGGCTAACTCTAAACGAATAAAGCATCCTTTCAACTCATCCAAGTTGTGGAAGTTCGTTCCTTATAGTTATATTTGTACCCCCAGCTGGAGGCTCCGACATTTTCAACAAACACCCGGCAAACATCACAGCGTGGAGAACGGCCGCCGGAGAAATTGTTAGGACGGGTCCGTTGGGGTGTTACAACGACCATCACGTATTACATATACCAGGCTCTTGATAAATCCGGTGATACTCATGTTGTTGCACTGGATATCTCCAAGGTTTTTGATTGGGTTTGGCACACTGGCCTTTTACGCAAGCTACAGGGATATGGTATCACTGGATGCTTGCTTGATCTTATTCAATATTTCCTATCTAACCGCATAATGAAGATCGTCTTGAATGGACATGCCTCCACATACTACAGCACGAACGCTGGAGTCCCCCAAGGCTCTATCCTAGACCCGACACTCTTCCTGATCTTCATTAATGATCTCTCAGACGTGATCAAATCCCAAGTAGACATCTACGCAGATAACACCTCAATTTCCTCCGGTATCAGTAAGAAATCCGGCAAGGCGGACAAACATAACCTCGCTGCTCATCTTGAGTAGGACCTACACGCAGTGGTGGACTGGGGTAAGAGGTGGTTTGTAGATTTCAATGCGTCAAAACGAAACTGCTATCTGTCAGCCATCGCAGACAACTTCTCCTGCACCCCATAAGCATGGACCAAGATAGTCTCCCTGAAAGCAACATACTGCGCCTTCTAGGTGTTAACCTATCTTCCGACGTCAAGTGGAATCATTACATTGAGTCAATAGCTAAATCCACTGTTAGAAAAGTTGGGGCACTGTGTCGGACCAGGAAGTTTATTCTGACTGAATCCATTTTGCACATATATAAATCAACCATCTGTCCGAGCATGGAATATTGCTGTCATTATATGGTCAGGTACCCCAGCTGTTCATCTCAGTGTTCTCGATACGCTCCAAAAGAGAATCTGTAATGTGATAGGTCCCGACTTGGCAGGTTGACCCCAGCCATTTCCTTCTCGGTGGGGAGGGGCTTCACTCTGTCTGTTCTACAAATATTTTAATGGCTTCTTCTCCGACGAACTTAAGTCACTAGTGACCCCGACAGAAGAATTTACTCGTGCAACCAGACTGGCAATAAGGTCCCACCTATTTACAGTTAGATCAACCAAAAGCAGCCGACAATCCTACTCCACTAGCTTTTTTTCTTGCACTTCCCGCCTGTGGAACTCCCTTCCATATACTTGATTCCTGACGGCTACAACCTCTAGGAACTTAAATGCAATGTCAACACCCTTCTCTTATCCACTTAACTCCAGTTCTTTCTACATAACCCCGTATATTTTGTTCTTTACACTTCTCTCTACCTTAGTAACTGTCTTCACACCTGCGTTTCCGTCCTTCTCTTACCATTTCTCTGACACCCCCTGTAACTGGTTCGTCTTTCTCTTCACTCTCCTCCTGTCTAAACTTTTACTTTTACTAGCAGTATAGCCCGGCATTGCTCGGGTGTAATGAAAGCTTTAAAACTAAGCCATAGTCCTGGAACTCAGACTCTTTGGAAGTTGGCACAAAAAACTAAAAAGCAATAGTTGTTTCCAGTTAAAGCGAAACCGTAGACTGAAAGAAAAATGAATGGATGTAAGTCAAATTTTGATTTCCTCGTATCGATATCAAATTTTCTGCACTATTGTAAGAACTGCAACCTTGAAACTTCTGAATATCGTTTCTTATGTCTTTTTCTATGATTAGTATAAAATCTGATTATAATCGGGCCACTCCTTCTATAACCCGATTTTTTCGATTTTTGATATTTATCGGGGGTACCTCGACACAAAACCTAGCTAAGAACACTCGCAGATCTTATAGTACAACTGTGTAAATTTTCAAGAAAATCGATTCAGCCGTCTCGGAGTCTATAGGTAACGGACACACACAGACATACACACGCAAAGTTCCATTTATAAATAAGTTTAGATTAGATGTAGCCTCCTTTGCATCAGCGAAACAATTAAAAAATGACCTGATAAAGCGTAGAAAAGAATTAGTCAATAAATTCAATAACAAGAGAAAACAAACTCACCCACACACAAGGTTTACGGACATATCACGTTGAAAGATCGGTTCACCTACGATCCCTTTAGATAAGCAACATCGATCCTTGTCAATGCGTGGATGGGTGAGCGTTTATAAGCTTAGATTTAAGAAAGTGTAACGGAAAACCTCTCAAAATTGGAAATCAGACATAAAAGTTCTAATTACAGTTAAGTTTGTTATATTAACTTGCGAGCAAATATTCTTCTCCCTCAAACTATGGGTTAAATAGTATAACTTGTTTCATTAAATCATTATTATCTATAGCATTACCAAGAACACATTCTAGAAGCTGAGTAGAGTATTGAGAGACAGTTAAAAAAATTCGCTCTAATACAAAGAAGAGAGTACTGGATTGCTATGTGATATCTGTCCTTCAGTATGGCAGCGAATGCTAGACAATCACATCAAGGATGAGAAAAAGACTGGAAGCAACCGAAATGTGGTACTACAGAAGGACGCTGGGGATGCCATGAACCAAACATGTGAGCAACGATGAGGTTTGGGGAGGATGAAAATGAAAAGAAAACTGATACTGAACATCAAGAAAAGACAGCTGAAGTTTCTGGGACATGCAATGAGGAAGGAGAGCTTGGAGAATCTGATACTCAAGGAACGGATAAGACAGGGGTAAGCAACACTTGATATATTTGATAGACTTGAGTAGATAGATGGCGGAGCAGAGTTTTGGTGAAGTAACAGGAAAAGAGGTGTTAAGAGCTACAGGGGATAGGAAGATGTGGAAAGCCAATATCGCCTACATCCTGCGGGGATATTTAACATAGAAAAAGAAGATAACTAGAGAAGGAGGAAGACAGTTACAGGGACTAAGTCAATACTGAAATTATAAAAGATTTTTTGTGTAAATGCCAAGGGAAAGATTTGAGTCCTGAAGGTGAAATGTTACTTCATTTCCAGGAGTGTTAATAATATGGTATAGAAGGATGAGTCGAACTACAGAAAAAATATGATGTTTAAGATCCTTTCCTGAAGAGTTAATATCATTGAAGAGAAGGTAAGTTGAGCTCTGGTTAGTGAAAGAAGATGCTTTGGGATTAAAATATGTGGAAAAATTATACCAAAGAAAAGATTAAACACTCCCGAGGAAGTTCACAGTCGGCTGATATCGAAAAGAAATTATCTATACATTAAAATGGTCTTAAAAGCTTTCATTTGAAAGAAAGTAAAAAATACTAAATTTCTACAAAGAAAAGATATTGGAGTGTTGGGAAATCGTAGCCATATTAAATACTTGCCTAAATTTATCATTACTTAGGTGAACTGGTACGCTCTTAAAATAATAATATATAGGGAAAAAAATTGGAAATATTTTTTGAGATTATAATTCATTAGACTTTCCTCTGTCTATAGAATTTACCAGAATGGAAAAATAATTTTTTTATCATTTCAGTGTGAGATCGTGATCATAATATAAATAGCGTGTTAAATAACCGCTATGATGAAGCTACTCTGTGACTTTTCTAGAAATATTTTCACGATTATTAATCTGATAAACGTTTGTCTTTGTTATTTTTATCTTTATTTCCCTACTTTCTACAGAAATTGGCCTTATGGGAACGAGTTAGGACTTCACAGAGACTTTGAAGTATAATGGTGGCCGTAGTAAAAATGGTAAATAAGAAAATGTTGTTTTGGTGTAAGAAATAGTGTGGTATAGTTGGGTCAGTAGTTGTGGTTAACATCCACCCTCATTACATTTATGGATTTTGACTAGCAGTTTAGCCCGGTTTCACTCGGGTAGTTTAAAGAATAATAAGAATAAAAGCATATGATAAATTTACATAGCAAATACTTACACAACGTCCACCCTCGACACTTTTACAGATATAGACTAACAGTTTAACCCGGTTTCACTCGGGTTGTTTAAGGAATAATAAGAATAAAAAACATATGATGAATTTACATAGCAAATACTTACACAACGTCCACCCTCGTCCCTTTTATAGATATAGACTAGCAGTTTAGCCCGGTTTCACTCGGGTAGTTTAAGGAATAATAAGAATAAAACATATTAATTTGATAAGGAGATTATGTTTATTTATATGGTCTAAGGTGACAGTTTTTTTTTATAAAATGCATAGGCTACGTCTTTTTCCGCTGTAAAAATTGAATTTAGCGATAATATTCCTGGTAATAATTTGTTTACTGTTATTTTAATTTATTTCTATTACAGCATTTTAAGATGACTTCATTCCGTTCGTTCCAAAGTTGATTACTACCATTAAAAATCAGTGTTCTTGACAAGCTCCAAAGGAGAGTCTGTAATGTGATAGGTACTGATCTGGCGGCTCGACTACAGCCACTTCCCCATCGTCGAAATGTGGCCTCCCTTTGTCTCTTCTATAAATACTTTCATGGCTTCTGCTCGGATGAGCTTAAGTCACTGATGCCTCCTCAACAGGTGTTTACTCGTGCAACCAGACTGGCAACTGGGTCCCACCCATTCACGGTCAGGTTAGCCAAATGCAGACGACAATTCTACTCCTGCAGCTTCCTCTCTCGCACTTCCCGCCTGTGGAACTCGCTCCCGTATTCTTGCTTTCCTGACGGCTACAACCTCCAGAAATTTAAATGCAAAGTCAATATTCATCTACTAACCACTGGATTCTAGCTCTCTCCCCACCCCTGTATAACCTTCCCTTTCTCTCCACCTATGTATCTGTCATCGCACCTGCTTTCTCAGCTTTCTATTGTTCCTTTCTAACTAGTTTGTAGTCCTCACTCTTTTCTAATTAATCTTTTTACATTAATGTAACCCCCTGCACATAAGTGGCGTTTCCGCTTTGCTCGGGGTGAAATGATTAAAAAAAAAATTAATTATTCTTATTTTTTCCTCTAAGCATAGGTTCCATCAATTTCGAAGCTAATAGGAATTAATTACAAGACAGAATAAGACCAACCTTCCCCCATCCTCCTTTTTTACACTGTGCCACACATTTTGTATTTTACAAAATAAATATTACATTCCTCATTTGTCCCTATGCTGTGAATTTAAGAGTAATGCTAGTTTCGCGGTAAGGGCTCATCATTTTAATGTTGAAATTTCTAGATGTAACCGCAAATTTGGTGCTAACAGTTTCCTCTTTCACTTTTGAGAAGTTCTCTTCTGGCCTCTTGCTTTCTAGTCAATCTTAACCTGAACTTTAAACTGTTATGATTTAAATGATTATGTCTGTTTATACTTCTGATATGACGTAGTATTTACAGTATTTATATTACTCTGACTATTGGCCTCATCTTTGTTTCCATTTGTACGATGCTTCAGCCGTTGTACGCTCCGGCCTTCTTCAGGTGCTAGGAATTTCGAACCGAACACTTTATTACAAACACTGGGGTATATGAACTTTGTTCCTTGCGTAGTAGTGCCTCTTTTGGAAGTCATGAATTATCTTCCTCTAAACCTGTAAGTTACTTGTTCACGACTACTCTAGCCTGGTATTGAACCCACAACTCTTTTACTGTTGAAATTGCTAGATGTAACGGCAAAATCGGTGCTAACAGTTTCTTCCCTTGATTTTGAGAAATTCTCTTCCGGTTTCTTGCTTTCTAGTCAAATTTAACCTGAATTTTAAATGAAAGTTCTATCGTTATCGTTTTTCTTTTAAATTCTGTTTTTTTAATAATGTAGTTTTCTCATATTCTATAACAATAAGTAACATCTTGCATCTTAGTGACTTTATTTCCTTGTTTGAACTGAAATTATAAAAAAAATCTATCTCTGAATGAGAAAACGTTAACTGTATTTTGCTTTTATTTACAGATGCCAGGTTTAAAATTGTCCTTACACCATTTTGTACTGTTAAGAGTTAAAAAGTAAAACACGTAATACGCAGTTATGAATGACGTGAACACAATAAAATAAAAGAAAATACAGTTACCTCTTTGTTTATATTACGAATAGGAACTCCCGCCGTTTTAAATGATAAAATCAATATTTTTCTGTTCGGGCAAATATCGTGAATAGTGAAAGATCAAATAAATGCATAACAAAAGTAAAATTGTTAAAAAAAAAGACTCACCATTTTTCCTGGATGACCAGTTAACTCCTGCAAAACCCTAAATTTTATAGACAATGTAATCAGAATATTTTAATTTCCACTTAGTCTTAATCTAAAATTGTCACGCAGCCCTGACAACCGACGTCACAATCAAATTGGTTCTTATTTAATCTATTCTTAAGAAACTATTTCGATATAACAAGAGTCCACATTTTATGCTTTAAGATTTGACGAAAATCACTATATACTGACACATTAACACACGCACACACTCATACGAATATACTTAAACGCTTAAATTTAAGAAATTCATACAACTACATTACACAGGGCAACTGTCTATAATTTACCAAATTAGGCTTGCAACATAATTGCTTGTAAGTTCATGTCTTGCCAACTGATTCTGATATTTATTTCTGTAATAAACCAATCTGCTCTTAGTAAATGGGTATTTGCACGCCTTCTCTGGGGGAATATTTAGAAAATTAGTTTAAAAGTCATTAATAGTGGGTTAGAATCTCATTGCTCTACCGGACTATTTTCCTGTAGAATGGGACTGAAAAAAAAATTGGATCCTCACTGGGGATCCTGTCGGGTATTGCGAATATTTAGTGTGCATCAACTGCTTTTCTCCTTTCGTGGTGTTTGCTATTATCTTTTCACACTGAAGCAAAAATGGCTGTCAAGGGTTTACAAACGAACACTCCTACAAAGACAAGTCTCACTCAAATACATTCATCAATAATTCTAGTTGTGTATGAAATTTACCTTTGAGAAGAAAAACACTTAATCTTTCTTTCTTTTTTTTTTGTTTGTTTTTTGTGGTGCAGTGGATATCGGCTCTGAACGAGAAATCGGGGAACCGAGTTCGAATTCCACTTGAATCCATTGCATTCACTTACGCACAAATACCTTTGAGAAAGGTATTAATCCGTCTCTTCCCTCCAGTTATGGGTTAAATAGCAGAACAGATTGGGTTCTATAGCCTTGGCTGGCAACCAATCTACCGCAGAAAGCAATGGAAACCTACTGCGGGATAATCTTCTGCCCAGTCAGTCATGTCTCTTTCCAGACATGATCGCCCAAGTGGGTATCACGTATGGCACTTAACTGACTGATAATAGATGGAAACATGATTAAGGCTACACACTGGGCATAAAGTGGGGGATCAGTTTTATATTGTTTTGAAGTAATAAACTGATCCCCCACTAATTACTACTTAATAATATAATACATCTCTTCCTCCTCTAAATACAAGTCAAATAATAGGACAGATTGGGTTCTATAGCCTAGGTCGGCAACCAGTCTAGCGCAGAAAGCAATGGCAACCTACTGCGGGTTAATCTTCTGCCCAGTCAGTCATGTCTCTTTCGAGACATGATCACCCAAGCGTGTTTCACGTATGGTACTTAACTGACTGAATAAATATTATCTTGCATTAAATATCAGTTGGTCTCTGTGCTTTTGTGGATGTATCCATTTTCTTCACCATTATTTCATGTATTTCAAAATATTCTCGTAAGCAACTATATACATTAATTTCAGAAACAGTCAACTCTCTGAAAAACTAATGAAAGTAATATTTTACAATTCTAGCATTATCAATTCGTGGCCTTTGAACGGTTTAGCCTAAATTCATATTCGAATTTGAGGAAGAAACTTGTTATGTAGAGGCTTTTGACTCCAGGTATTTTTATATGGTTTTAGCGCAGTTTTTTCCGTCCTTGCTTCAGTGTTTTTTTTTTCTTTGGTTGATTCTGTGGCAGTTGCATCTAATTCAGTACCACTTTCAAAATATAACTAAAATTATTATGTATATTTATGGGATACTTTCGATCCATAAAAAATGTTTTCCTCTATTTTTTATTGTTGTGGGACCTCTCCGTTGTCTATGACAATGGACTCGACTGAGTATACACGTAGTTACTGCCAGAGATTTGGGACAGAGTAATCGTAGAGAAGCGAAATACAGCGGCCACTATTTTCTCTGGGATGGAAGGGTCTTACTAACATTGTTTATTATTTTTTGTTCCAAATTTGTTCTATTTTCAGTTTGTTTTTTGGGTTCATCCCCTTCCCATCATTTCATGTTTTATTAAATGTTTTAAATTATATATTATATTGTACATAAATACATTTTATTTTCATGGGTTATTTCCCCACATTTTAGGTGTCCCTTATAAGTTTGTGGTATGAATATATGAAGGATTGGGAGGTGATGGATGGGTTCTTGTGGTGATTGTGCAAATTGTAATGAGTGAATGGGTCGTGATAGTGTTTAGCTAGGTAGAGGAAAGTTAAGCGAGTACCAACCTCTTCCCATCCCCTTTTCGGCTTTGTGCCACAATTTTTGTATCTTATTAAGAATAAATATTGTGTAATCGTAGAGATTCGTGCGAGTTATCGGAGAGTACCGGAACTGATACGTAAGTTACCGGGAGATACCGAAGTTTCCAAGAGTTTACTACATCAAAAGTCAGACTAGCTCTGAGCTCCACTCAGCTAGAATAATATACACGGATATACTATTTCCAACGACTTCACTTCAAGACTTTTATATATTTATTTCTTACTAATAGTATTCCTGGATTTACTAATCCGCGTCCAAGTTTGTATATTACATTCAAAATAACCTAATTTTCTATCTCCATATCTGTTTTGTTGTTCATTATTTTGTGCGGTTCCTCACTCGGAATCCACAACGTTTGTACTTCTTTACGAATTGCAACATTGAAAATTTTAAATTTGTTGTATTGTTTGAATTTTGTAATTCGAGATGAATAATGCAATTAGGCCCACAGTTTACCAGTTAGATACAGTCGGCCAACATCTACCTTTGGGTAGTGAATTTTAATGCATGTGAGTTTTTTTTCGCAAATTTATGCATCAGTTTTTTTCCTGAGTTCCTTCAAGTTCAAATTCATTATTTTGAGGTGATGAGTTCTAACTAGGAGTGCAGGCAGTGTTAATAGAGGTTATTACGATTATAGAATTCAGTTCGTTTTCCTTATTCGTAGCTTTCTTAGGACGTTTTCAGGACTGAATTTTTATCTTTCATCATCAATGCTTTATATCGTTGCCTTCATTCACATCCTAGAAATACCTTTCTAACCAAGTTCCTTAATCACAATGTTTACATCAAATATTACATTCTTGCTACTAATAAACTTTCGCACCTGAAGCTAGCTTTGCATATTTGTCTTGAGCAAATCCCATGCATATATCAACCCTGAAATTTTATCGTATGTAAAATCCTTCCATTTCATCATTATTTCTTGCATATCATTTCAGGTTATCCAATATAAAATAAATGATTTACCCTTTTATTGTTAATCGTATATGCATATCCTTATTTTTCAACAATTTTGATACAAGGATGGATACCAAACAAAAGAAAAGGAAATAAAATGTCCCCTTGAATAATTCTGCAATTAATTTTCTTGCTTTACTCAATAAAACACATTAGAATATGAGTGTATCAGATCTGTACTCTTGAATGACATATGAATTTAAGAGCAATGCTAGTTTCGCGGTAAGGGCTCATCATTTTAATGTTGAAATTTCTAGATGTAACCGCAAATTTGGTGCTAACAGTTTCCTCTTTCACTTTTGAGAAGTTCTCTTCTGGCCTCTTGCTTTCTAGTCAATCTTAACCTGAACTTTAAATTATTATGATTTAAATGGTTATGTCTGTTTATATTTCTGAGATGAAGTAGTATTTACAGTATTTAAATTACTCGGACTACTGTCCATCTTTGTTTCCATTTGTACGATGTTTCAGCCGTTGTACACTCCGGCCTTCTTCAGGTGCTAGGAATGTCGAACCAAACACTTTATTACAATCATTGGGGTATATGAACTCCATTCCTTGCGTAGTAGTGCCTCTTTTGGAAGCCATGAATTATCTCCCTCTAACCTTATAAGTTACTTCTTCACCACTGCTGTACCCTGGTATTAAACTCACAACTCTTTGGGTCAAGAATTCACCAACGTTTCTATCCACTGGGACAAGAACAACTGAATTTTTAGACTTATAAGCCTAACAACAAAGATGAGGACAATCGTCCAAATAATGTAAATACTATAAATACTACCTCATCTCAGTAATATAGACAAATAGAATGATCTATTATTAAACGTCGTCCAAATGGCAACAAAGATGAGGACAATAGTCCGAATAATGTAAATACGACCTCATCTCAGTAATATAGACAAATAGAATGATCTATTATTAAACGTCGTCCAAATGGCAACAAAGATGAGGACAATAGTCCGAATAATGTAAATACGACCTCATTTCAGAAATATAGACAAATAGAATGATCTATTATTAAACGTCGTCCAAATGGAAACAAAGATGAGGACAATAGTCCGAATAATGTAAATACTATAAATACTACCTCATCTCAGAAATATAGACAAATAGAATGATCTATTATTAAACGTCGTCCAAATGACAACAAAGATGAGGACAATAGTCCGAATAATGTAAATAATATAAATACTACCTCATTTCAGAAATATAGACAAATAGATTGATCTATTATTAAACGTCGTCCAAATGGCAACAAAGATGAGGACAATAGTCCAAATAATGTAAATATTGACATATTATGTTGTATGTAATGATTGATTATCGATGAATCGGACATTCTGTTAAAGGCTATGTTTAGCCGATCCCCCCTGCTTTTAATGATTATTTTTAAGAATTATCCTGTTCATAAACAACTGATCTTTCGAGTCGTAGAAGTGACAGCAACAACGATTTGATCAATAGGACATCAATCACTGCTCATTCAGATGAATGTATATTTTTTCGGTCAACAACAATATTAAAATCTTAAAAGATATTGACAGTCAAGTGATATATCGAAAGGTATTTTGGTTTTTCTGCCAGGATTTGTAACAAGTAGGGGACTTCGTTTTTCGTTTTTGTAAATGAACTAACTGCAAGTAAAAGCGATAATGCTACAAAGGGACAAAAGATTATAGAGATTTTTAAAATTTGGTAAGACTTTAGAAGGAACCGGAAATTTAATTCTGAACAATAAAATTAAAGATAAAAAGATTGATAAGACTTTAGAAAGAAGCGGAAATCCAATCTGAACAAAAAAATAAAAAATAAAAAAATAAATAAATAAGTAATTAAAAAAATAAAAATATTGACAAGATTTTAGAAAGAACCGGAAATTCAATTCTGAACAAAAAAATAAAATAAAAAAATAAAAAAATTAACAAGACTTTAGAAAGAAACGGAAATTCAATCTGAACAAAAATAAAAAAAATAAAAAAAATAAAAAGATTGACAAGACTTTAGAAAGAACCGGAAATTCAATTCTGAACAAAAAAATACAATAAAAAAAAATAAAAAGATTGACAAGACTTTAGAAAGAACCGGAAATTCAATCTGAACAAAAGAATAAAATAAAAAAAATAAAATGATTGACAAGACTTTAGAAAGAACCGGAAATTCAATCTGAACAAAAAAAAAAAAAAAAATAATTAAAAAAATAAAAAGATTGACAAGACTTTAGAAAGAACCGGAAATTCAACCTGAACAAAAAAAAAAAATAAATAAATAATTAAAAAAATAAAAAGATTGACAAGACTTCAGAAAGAATCGGAAATTCAATCTGAACAAAAAAAAATGAATAAATAAATAAATAATTAAAAAAATAAAAAGATTGACAAGACTTTAGAAAGAACCGGAAATTCAATCTGAACTAAAAAAAAAAATATATATATATATAAATAAATAATTAAAAAATAAAAAGATTGACAAGATTTTAGAAAGAACCGGAAATTCAATTCTGAACAAAAAAATAAAATAAAATAAATAAAAAGATTGACAAGACTTTAGAAACAACCGGAAATTCAATCTGAACAAAAAAAAAAAATTAAATAAATAAATAATTAAAAAAATAAAAATATTGACAAGATTTTAGAAAGAACCGGAAATTCAATCTGAACAAAAAAAAAAATAAATAAATAAAATAAATAAATAAATAATTAAAAAAATAAAAAGATTGACAAGACTTCAGAAAGAATCGGAAATTCAATCTGAACAAAAAAAAATGAATAAATAAATAAATAATTAAAAAAATAAAAAGATTGACAAGACTTTAGAAAGAACCGGAAATTCAATCTGAACTAAAAAAAAAATATATATATATATAAATAAATAATTAAAAAATAAAAAGATTGACAAGATTTTAGAAAGAACCGGAAATTCAATTCTGAACAAAAAAATAAAATAAAATAAATAAAAAGATTGACAAGACTTTAGAAACAACCGGAAATTCAATCTGAACAAAAAAAAAAAATTAAATAAATAAATAATTAAAAAAATAAAAATATTGACAAGATTTTAGAAAGAACCGGAAATTCAATTCTGAACAAAAAAATAAAATAAAATAAATAAAAAGATTGACAAGACTTTAGAAAGAACCGGAAATTCAATCTGAACAAAAAAAAAAAAATAAAAATAAAAAATAAATAATTAAAAAAATAAAATGATTGACAAGACTTTAGAAAGAACCGGAAATTCAATCTGAACAAAAAAAAAAATAAATAAAAATAAAAAATAAATAATTAAAAAAATAAAATGATTGACAAGACTTTAGAAAGAACCGGAAATTCAATCTGAACAAAAAACAAACAAACAAACAAATAAATAAATAAATAAATAATTAAAAAAATAAAATGATTGACAAGACTTTAGAAAGAACCGGAAATTCAATCTGAACAAAAAAATAAAATAAAAAAAATAAAAAGTTTGACAAGATTTTAGAAAGAACCGGAAATCCAATTCTGAACAAAAAATACAATAAAAAAAAATAAAAAGATTGACAAGACTTTAGAAAGAACCGGAAATTCAATCTGAACAAAAGAATAAAATAAAAAAAATAAAATGATTGACAAGACTTTAGAAAGAACCGGAAATTCAATCTGAACAAAAAAATAAAATAAAAAAAATAAAAAGTTTGACAAGATTTTAGAAAGAACCGGAAATCCAATTCTGAACAAAAAAATAAAATAGAAAAAATAAAAAGATTGACAAGACTTTAGAAAGAACCGGAAATTCAATTCTGAACAAAAAATAAAATAAAAAAAATAAAAAGATTGACAAGACTTTAGAAAGAACCGGAAATTCAATCTGAACAAAAATAAAAAAAATAAAAAAAATAAAAAGATTGACAAGACTTTAGAAAGAACCGGAAATTCAATCTGAACAAAAAAATAAAATAAAAAAAATAAAAAGTTTGACAAGATTTTAGAAAGAACCGGAAATCCAATTCTGAACAAAAAAATAAAATAGAAAAAATAAAAAGATTGACAAGACTTTAGAAAGAACCGGAAATTCAATTCTGAACAAAAAATAAAATAAAAAAAATAAAAAGATTGACAAGACTTTAGAAAGAACCGGAAATTCAATCTGAACAAAAAAATAAAATAAAAAAAATAAAAAGTTTGACAAGATTTTAGAAAGAACCGGAAATCCAATTCTGAACAAAAAAATAAAATAGAAAAAATAAAAAGATTGACAAGACTTTAGAAAGAACCGGAAATTCAATCTGAACAAAAAAATAAAATAAAAAAAATAAAAAGTTTGACAAGATTTTAGAAAGAACCGGAAATTCAATTCTGAACAAAAAAATAAAATAAAAAAAATAAAAAGATTGACAAGATTTTAGAAAGAACCGGAAATTCAATTCTGAACAAAAAAATAAAATAAATAAAATAAAATGATTGACAAGACTTTAGAAAGAACCGGAAATTCAATCTGAACAAAAAAATAAAATAGAAAAAATAAAAAGATTGACAAGATTTTAGAAAGAACCGGAAATTCAATCTGAACAAAAAAATAAAATAAAAAAAATAAAAAGTTTGACAAGATTTTAGAAAGAACCGGAAATTCAATCTGAACAAAAAAATAAAATAAAAAAAATAAAAAGATTGACAAGATTTTAGAAAGAACCGGAAATTCAATTCTGAACAAAAAAATAAAATAAAAAAAATAAAAAGATTGACAAGATTTTAGAAAGAACCGGAAATTCAATCTGAACAAAAAAAAAAAAAAAAAAATAAAAAATAAATAATTAAAAAAATAAAATGATTGACAAGACTTTAGAAAGAACCGGAAATTCAATCTGAACAAAAAAAATAAAATAAAAAAAATAAAAAGTTTGACAAGATTTTAGAAAGAATTGGAAATCCAATTCTGACCAAAAAAATAAAATACAAAAAATAAAAAGATTGACAAGACTTTAGAAAGAACCGGAAATTCAATCTGAACACAAAAAAAAATAAATAAATAAATTAAAAAAATAAAAAGATTGACAAGATTTTAGAAAGAATTGGAAATACAATTCTGAACAAAAAAATAAAATAAAAAAAAATAAAAAGATTGACAAGACTTTAGAAAGAACCGGAAATTCAATCTGAACAAGAAAAAAAAAAAAATAAATAAATAATTAAAAAAATAAAAAGATTGACAAGATTTTAGAAAGAATTGGAAATACAATTCTGAACAAAAAAATAAAATAAAAAAAATAAAAAGATTGACAAGACTTTAGAAAGAACCGGAAATTCAATTCTGAACAAAAAAATAAAATAAAAAAATAAAAAGATTTACAAGACTTTACAAAGGACCGGAAATTCAATCTGAACAAAAAAAAATAAATAAATAAATAATAAATAAATAATTAAAAAAATAAAAAGATTGACAAGACTTTAGAAAGAACCGGAAATTCAATCTGAACAAAAACAAAATAAATAAATAAATAATTAAAAAAATAAAAAGATTGACAAGATTTTAGAAAGAACCGGAAATTCAATCTGAACAAAAAAAAAATACATAAATAAATAATTAAAAAAATAAAAAGATTGACAAGATTTTAGAAAGAACCGGAAATTCAAAATCTGAACAAAAAAGAAAAAAAAAAAGAAAAAGATAAAAATATTGATAAGACTTTCGAAGGAACCGGAAATCCAATTTTAAATAGAAAAAAGAGATCAAGCTGTAATCTTGTTTAAAAGACTAGGGAGGTGTGTAAACAGGACTATAGGCGCACCTATCTACTCTTATTGTTTTGAAGAATCCTTCTGATGTTGTTACGTCCTTCTGCATTATTTCATTATATATTTTTGCCATAATGGAATGAGTAACAGCATAAATTTCAAGTCAGTCATTTGAGATTTTATTCCTGTTGATTTTCACTACTTGTGTGACTTACATTTATTTATTTCGTGGTAATAGATTGCCATTTCCGCTCTTGGATGTTTCCCGTATTTTTCTCTTCACATCGTTTGACTATTTAGCATAACTTAATAAGTCACCTTTTTTTTTTTTTTTTGAAATCTTTAACTTTTTTTTTTCTGTTCTCAATTGGAGTAGATACTTAACTATCGCCCGGTTCACACTCTACCCACACCTGTTGGCGGGTGAAGAGGCTCATCCCTTGTTTCCTGTTTGAGATGCGGTTTCCGGTTTTTCTCCTTTCTAATGTTACTGTTTTTTTTTGTTTTTTTTTTTCAATTGGAGTAGATAGACTAAACTATCACCCGGTTCACACTCCACCCACGTCTATTGAACAGGTGAAGAGGCTTATCCCTTGTTTCCTGTTTAGGATGCGGTTTCCGGTTTTTCTTTTCTAATCTTCTCACTGTTTTTTCAATTGGAGTAGATAGACTAAACTATCGCCCGGTTCACACTCCACCCACGTCTATTGAACAGGTGAAGAGGCTTATCCCTTGTTTCCTGTTTAGGATGCGGTTTCCGGTTTTTCTTTTCTAATCTTCTCACTGTTTTTTCAATTGGAGTAGATAGACTAAACTATCGCCCGGTTCACACTCCACCCACGTCTATTGAACAGGTGAAGAGGCTTATCCCTTGTTTCCTGTTTAGGATGCGGTTTCCGGTTTTTCTCTTTTCTAATCTTCTCACTCTTATGTAGCCCCCTGCACATCAGTGGCGTTACCGCCTTGCTTGGGGTGATATGATTAAAAAAAAAAAAAAAAATTATTGTGACATTTCTCATCTCCCCACACGTTATACTAAAATGGGCTTATTTCTCTTTTCAGCAGTGTGTTCTCTATTTTAACTCTATGGTTTTCTATTTCTCTGTAGAATTTCTTTGTCTGTTTAAAATATATTGTTTTGTCTATAGAATCATTTGCGTTTATTTAGTCTCCTTTAGATAAATTTTTGTTTATTTCACTTCTTTCCGTTGGGGTATGTGTTCTTCACTCTTCAATAAATATTTTTTCGATTCTAGCATAGGTTCTTCAGTTTTCAATTGATAATTTGTTCGTCCATTATTCGTAAGAATTTTCCCCAAAATAGATATTTCTCCTGTAAATAATTTTTTACAGTTTTCACGATATTTAAATTGATGACCTGCATTCGTTTTTTTTTCTGTTTTTGTTCCACAATTTTTCCGAAGAACTTTTGTAGCTGCATATATCAATTGGTTTAGCTCAGTCAAATTAAGTTTTGTTGCTTTGCATATTTTGCTTAAAGCAAAATTCACAACATGAATTGTATGTTTAACGCTTATTTCCGATTTACAAAATGTGCTTCCTTGCCGTAATTTCAATAAACTGTTTGTACTTTCACTTTCACACTTCAGTTATACTTTTTGCATAATCTGGTTGTTTCATGATCCTCTTCAATTATATTTTCATCTAACTCATTCTCAACTTCATTCTAATTTGCTAATACTTATCATATTGTTAGGGCTGTAGCGGAACTCTGGATCCTGATTGGTCACCAAATCGCAAAATTCAAAATACGTCAGAGAAACGGTTTTTCGACAGCTAAAGAAAAAATTGTTCTATGAGCCACTCCAAGTGGCTGGATTGAATATTTCAGGATGGTCTCTAACCTGTCACGGCGGTCATCCAGATGAGGTGTTTTGCTGACACACATCTAAAATCTAACGGCAACTTCAAATCGACCCGGAGATAAGGTCAGGTCGCACCTTGTTCTCTTTCTCCTGATCTCTCTCTCAACAATTACTACTAGAACACAATGTACGAACTCTTAATACCTTAACTTTATCAGTGGACATTAATTTTATAATTCTTTTATTCCTTCTTTTAATAAATTTATATTTTAGCATACCATTCTTCTACACTAATCCACACATTCCAACTGATAACCAACCTTCTGATGAAAACCTTCTGATAATAATTCTGATTAATAAAATCCTTCACAAAACTTGTAAGTTGCAGGGAGTTCGTATAAGTCTGACACAAGGACGAACAAAAGAAACATTAACCAGCTCCCTACACTTCAGGGCCTTCATCAGACAAATTGATGTTGTCACATTCAAATCCAGACTCCAGTCGCACTCACCTATGTTTTTTTTTTATTATTGCTCTGTTCTTTATATTTTTTAAGTTGTACTCAACACTTGATTTAATTTTTATTAATCAACCATCAGCAAGTTATATTTGTTTCATGCGAAAGATGGTGACGTTATACCTCTATTCATCTTCCCAGGGGACGGGCCTCAGAATCAACACGGAGGCATACATCAAGTACCTTGAGGAGTTCGTTCAGACCTGGATAACAAAGGCGGCAGCTGTATTAAACTATGTTTATTAACAGGAATCTGCACCAGGCCACATAAGCAACCCCCCCTCAAAAAAAATAGTCAAGTCCGCTAGGCAATTTTCGTGACACAGTTAAGTGCCATACGTGATCTACGCTTGGGCGATCATGCCTCAAACGAGACATAACTGACTGGGCAGAAGATTATCTCATAGTTTCTGAGGTAGACTGGTTGCCATCCAAGGCTATAGAACCCAATATGTCCTGTTATTTAACCCATAACTGGAGGAAAGAGACGGATTAATACCTTTCCCAAGAGTATTTGCGCGTAAGTAAATGCAATGAATTTAACTGGAATTCGAACTCGGCTCCCCGATTGCTCGTTCCGAGTATATATTCACTGCACCACAACGCACATGCGTGACTACATCATCCATTAAATCTGGTCACTTAACTCTACAAACTGCAACCCACTTGACTATTATGAGTGGGATGCAATTGAGCAAGAGATCAACCAAACTGATTAAAACACTAAAGATGAACTTAAGGCAAGTTTTATTGGCATCATTCACCAACTTAGACCGTCCACAAGATAAAAAAAATGGTCTCTGCTGAAAATATTAAGAACATAAATTTTTATATATTTCAAAATGAGACAACGTTAAAACATAAATCCTCTTATCCAACAAATATCTTCTAGTTTTATGTATCGTGTAACGTCAAGACGTAGGCGATCATGAACTTCCACATGTCCCTATCCATTAACACACTTTCTCCTGTGGCTCCTTCTCATTCCTGCTCCACCATCCATCTGATCGAGTTAATCAAGAATGTCCCCCGTTGCTTTTCACTACCTCTCCTTCTATCTATCGGTCCCGTTGCTATCAGATTCTCCAAACCCTCCTTCCTCATTACATGTCTCAAAATCATCAGCTGACTTTTTCTACTTACGAAAGGCTATACCTATGAAATTTTCAGGTTACGAAACGCCTCTTCGGAAAAATATTGCTTCCTTTTACGAAAGACATTTCAGGATACGAAAGGTGAAAATTTCAAAATACGCGCTGCTACTCACAGCTCCCAGAGTCCACCTCATTACCTCCTCAAGTGCCTCTACGTTATCGATAATGCGTCTGCCCACCCACCTGGCCTCGAAGATGATATCTTGGAGGTGTGCTTGTTTATTAAGGTGCTGTACCTCCCACCTAACACCAACTCTCTCCTCCAGCCCATGACCCAACAATTTTGGAGGGCTTGGAACCGATTAAGGCATTTATAAGGTAAAAAGCGCCACTACTTACGAAATTTTTACGTTACGAAACGACTTTGAGAACGAATTAATTTCGTAAGTAGAGGTTCCATTGTAAATAGAAAGCAAAGAAACAAAATTATAGAATTGTAAAACTTATGTCGGTAAATAATCATATAGTATAAAAAACTAAACATTCGGCCGAATACATATGAGTGCCTTAATAAATTGAAATTCCTACTTAATCAGTATTGACAGGCAGAAAATAGTAAATAAACACTTAATGTCGTAATAGATTAAAATGTCTAGTTGGGGATGAATTAGTTTTGCCACATGTTTTACAGTCACCTTACAAGCCAATCGCTTCTCTGTTGCTAATTTTATGAAAAATGTTCAGATGAGAACTTCATTCTTTTATTCCAGCATGTATAGAGAATCGAATCACCGTCATTTCTTTCGTAATGCAAAGCTGAGGAGAAATTTAGTTCCCAAAAGATGTCACTCAAAGGGACAGACTCCTACGTGAATGCTCCCTTAGACGCTAAAACATCAATTTCTTGAAGTCAATGTTTAATCATTACCTGTCCGCCTCATCTTCACTTCCCATCAGATTCATACCACCAACTTCATTCAATCAAGTAAATCAATTCTGAATCATATTTGCTTAACTATAGTCTATAGTAGGCCTCCGTCGGTTAGGGTTGACCATGGGTAGCATCCTAGTTGTCTGATTGGCTGGAGCATTGGCGTCTAGAAACCGATGCGGGAGTGACAGTCTTTTGTTGCAGAGGCTGCATTTATGTTTTGTTTCTGGTCTGTCGGAGCTGTCATTTTGCTTTCTGCGAACCCGCCTCTCCATGGCGTCTTGTGTTACTTGCGCCTCCCTTGATTTAAGCTGTTGGACCAGGGTTCTTCTGCATTTGAACCGGTTGAAAGCTACGCTCTACCATGACTCTGTGTTGATGCCCACAGTTTTCGTATCGCGTTTTATATCACGATATCGCATCTGTGGCCACCTTGTGGGTCTTTTTCCAGAGCTCAGTTTTCCATGCAGGAGGTCTTTTGGAATGCGACCGTCTGGCATGCGGTGGACATAACCTAGCCAGTAGAGTTTGCGCTGTTTAAGAAGTGTGCACATGGTAGGCAGACAATTATTTACCAAACAATTAGAAGTCATTAAAATGATTTAGTAAGTTTTTAGATTTTTTTTTTCTCGGCTACATTTTCTTAGCGTTTGTGATTTCCTTTTCTAGTAGCTGTTTTTAATTCTTACTGCAAATGTTTCAATGATTGTTAGATTAGGTGAAAAACAAAGAAAAGAGTATTGAGCTGTTACGTGATATCTGTCCCCCAGTATTTAGTGAATGCTGAACAATCTCCTCAAAGATGAAAAAGAAACTCGAAACATTAGAAAAGGTGGTTCTACTGTTGGATGATGGGGATACCACAGACTAAACATGTGAGCAACAAACAAGGTTTCGAAAATAATGGAAACATAAAGTTAAATTTATACTTAACATCAGGATGAGTTACTTGAAATTTCTGGGGTACCTAATGGCGAATGAAGGCTCAAAAAATGTAATACCCATAGGAGATATTGAGGGTAAAAGGGCAAAATGTTAGCTTCATGACCTTGAGTAAATGAACGAGAAAACAGAGTTTGGCCATCAAAAAAGAAAAAAAAAGGAAAACTATAAAGAGTTAAAAGTAAAGGAAGATGTGGATGGCTATGTTCGTCTATGTTATAAAGGGACACGTAACATAAAAAAGAAGATAGTAAAAGCTGTGACAAGTTATTGTTTTTTTTATATTCCACTCGCCCAGTAGCTTCGATTTTGATATTTGGGAATATTTTCCTGCTAAAATATTTACATTTTACTCCTGTAGAGGTTTCAATATGAAAATCTCTGATTACCCTTTTTTATCCCTTTGGTCTGGAGCAGGTGACCTACACCTTTTGGAAGAAAGAAACGCGATAGCATAATTGAACCGCCTCACTTGTCAGGATGGATTACTTCGACAAATAACTTGCGTCTTCTTTCGTCCTACACGTATTGATTGCTGAGCGGATCACGTGTCCAGAATGCATCTAGCACGAGTCCCACTCGACTTCCTGTTAAAAGAACTCGCCAGAGACAAGAGGTTACACGGATGTCTAAAATGACTCATCTGAAAACATAGCAGGCGCAGGGTAGCATCTACATTGATAACTGGGATACAGTTACTTTAAATCGTTTTTCTCGGTGTAAGAGCATTCGAGGAGGGAGTCTTTAGAGTCCAACGTCAACATGAAGTGGATCTGCACCCTCGTTCACCACACACACCCAACTAGGACTTTGTTCAGGAATCTTCAGAAGTAGGCTGGGTTTTCGACGATCCCCATACTCAGATGAGACGATTGCTTGATGAATGGGTTTTCGAACATCCCCATACACAGAAGAGACGATTGCCAGATGAATGGGTTTTCGACGATCCCCATGCTCAGATGAGAAGATTGCTTGATGAATGGGTTTTCGACTATCCCAATATTCAGATGAGACGATGCTTGAAGAATGGGTTTTCGACTATCCCCATACTCAGATGAGACGATTATTGATGAAAGGATTTTCATCGACCACATACTCAGATGAGACGATTGCTTGATGAATGGGTTTTCGACTATCCCCATACACAGATGATACGATTGCTTGATGAATGGGTTTACGACGATCCCCATACTCAGATGAGACGATTGCTTGATGAATGGGTTTTCAAATATCCCGATACTCAGGTGAGACGATTGAACGATGAATGGGTTTTCGACTATCCCCATACTCTGAGGAGACTATTGCTTGATGAATGGGTTTTCGACTATCCCCATACTCAGATGAGACGATTATTGATGAAAGGATTTTCAACGATCCCCATACTCAGATGAGACGATTGCTTGATGAATGGATTTTCGACTATCCACATACACAGATTAGACGATTGCTTGATGAATTGGTTTTCGACTATCCCGATACTAAGGCGAGACGATTGCTTGATGAATGGGTTTTGGACTATCCCCATACTCAGATGAGACGATTGCTTGATGAATGGGTTTGCGACTATCCCCATACTCAGAGGAGACGATTGCTTGATGAATGGGTTTTCGACTATCCCCATACTCAGATGAGTGGATTGCTTGATGAATGGGTTTTCGACTATCCCCATACTCAGAGGAGACGATTGCTTTATGAATGGGTTTTCGACTATCCCGATACTCAGGTGAGACGATTGCTTGATGAATGGGTTTTCGACTATCCCCAAACTCAGATGAGGCGATTGCTTGATGAATGGGTTTTCGAATATCCCGATACTCAGGTGAGACGATTGACCGATGAATGGATTTTCGACTATCCCCATACTCTGAGAAGAAGATTGCTTGATGAATGGGTTTTCGACTATCCCCATACTCAGATGAGTGGATTGATTGATCAATGGGTTTTCGACTATCCCCATACTCAGATGAGACGATTGCTTGATGAATGGGTTTTCGACTATCCCCATACTCAGAAGAGTGGATTGATTGATGAATGATTTTCGACTATCACCATACTCTGATGAGAAGATTTCTTGATGAATGGGTTTTCGACTATCCCCATACTCAGATGAGACGATTGCTTGATGAATGTGTTTTGGACTATCTCCATACACAGATGACACTATTTCGTGATGAAGGGGTTTTCGAATATCCCCATACGCAGATGAAAGGAATGCCCGATGAATGGGTTTTCGACAAACTCCATACTCAGATGAGACGATTGTTTGATGAATGGGTTTTCGACTATCCCCATACACAGATGACACGATTGCTTGATGAATGGGTTTTCGATGACCCCCATACACAGATGAGACGATTGCTTCATGAATGGGTTTTCGACGAACAACATGCTCCGATGAGAGAATTGCTTGATGAATGGGTTTTCGACGATCCCCATACTCTGATGAGAAGATTTCTTGATGAATGGGTTTACGACTATCCCCATACTCAGATGAGACGATTGCTTGATGAATGGGTTTTCGACTATCCCCATAGTCAGATAAAACGATTGCTTGATGAATGGGTTTCCGACGATCCCCATACTCAGATGAGAGGATTGCTTGATGAAAGGGATTTCGAATATCCCCATACTCAGGTGAGAGGAATGCCCGATGAATGGGTTTTCGACTATCTCCGTACTCAGATGAGACAATTGCTTGATGAATGGGTTTTCGACTATACCGATGCTCAGGTGAGACGATTAACCGATGAATGGGTTTTCGACTATCACCATACGCTGATGAGAAGATTTCTTGATGAATGGGTTTTCGACTATCCCCATACTCAGATGAGACGATTGCTTGAGGAATGGGTTTTCGACTATCTCCATACACAGATGATACGATTGCTTGATGAATGGGTTTTCGAATATCCCCATACACAGATGAGAGGAATGCCCGATGAATGGGTTTTCGACTATCCCCATTCTCAGATGAGATGATTGCTTGATGAATGGGTTTTCGACTATCCCCATACACAGATGAGACGATTGCTTGATGAATGGGTTTTCGACTATCCCCATACTCAGATGAGACGAATATTGATGAAACGATTTTCAACGGTCCCCATACTCAGATGAGACGATTGCCTGATGAATGGGTTTTCGACTATCCCCATACTCACATGAGACGATTGCTTGATGAATGGGTTTTCGACTATCCTCATGCTCAGATGAGTGGATTGCTTGATGAATGGGTTTTCGTCTATCCCCATACTCTGATGAGAAGATTTCTTGATGAATGGGTTTTCGACTATCACCATACTCAGAAGAGTGGATTGCTTGATGAATGGTTTTTCGACTATCCCCATACTCTGATGAAACGATTGCCCGATGAATGGGTTTTCGACGATCCCCATACACAGATGAGAGGATTGCTTGATGAATACGTTTTCGACTATCACCATACTCTGATGAGAAGATTTCTTGATGAATGGGTTTTCGACTATCACCATACTCAGAAGAGTGGATTGCTTGATGAATGGTTTTTCGACTATCCCCATACTCTGATGAAACGAGTGTCCGATGAATGGGTTTTCGACGATCCCCATACTCAGATGAGAGGATTGCTTGATGAATAGTTTTTCGACTATCCCCATACTCAGATGAGGCGATTGCTTGATGAATGGGTTTTCGAATATCCCGATACTCAAGGTGAGACGATTGACCGATGAATGGGTTTTCGACTATCCCCATACTCTGAGAAGACGATTGCTTGATGAATGTGTTTTCGACTATCTCCATACACAGATGACACGATTTCTTGATGAATGGGTTTTCGAATATCGAATATCCCCATACGCAGATGAAAGGAATGCCCGATGAATCGGTTTTCGACGATCCCCATACTCAGATGAGAGGATTGCTTGATGAATAGGTTTTCGACTATCACCATACGCTGATGAGAAGATTTCTTGATGAATGGGTTTTCGACTATCTCCATACACAGATGATACGATTGCTTGATGAATGGGTTTTCGAATATCCCCATACACAGATGAGAGGAATGCCCGATGAATGGGTTTTCGACTATCCCCATTCTCAGATGAGACGATTGCTTGATGAATGGGTTTTCGACTATCCCCATACACAGATGACACAATTGCATGATGAATGGGTTTTCGACGATCCCCATACACAGATGAGACGATTGCTTGATGAATGGGTTTACGACGATCCCGATACTCAGATGAGACGATTGCTTGATGATTGGGTTTTAGACGATCCCCATACTCAGATGAGAAGATTGCTTGATGAATGGGTTTTCGACTTTCCCCATACACAGATGAGACGATTGCTTGACGAAAGGGTTTTCGACTATCCCCATACACAGATGAGACGATTGCTTGGTGAATGGGTTTGCGACTATCCCGATAGTCAGATGAGGCGATTGCTTGATGAATGGGTTTTCGACTATCCTCATACTCAGATGAGACGATTGCTTGATGAATGGGTTTGCGACTATCCCCATACTCAGATGAGACGATTGCTTGGTGAATGGGTTTTCGACTATCACCATACGCTGATGAGAAGATTTCTTGATGAATGGATTTTCGACTATCACCATACTCAGAAGAGTGGATTGCTTGATGAATGGTTTTTCGACTATCCCCATACTCTGATGAAACGAGTGTCCGATGAATGGGTTTTCGACGATCCCCATACTCAGATGAGAGGATTGCTTAACGAATAGTTTTTCGACTATCCCCATACTCAGATGAGGCGATTGCTTGATGAATGGGTTTTCGAATATCCCGATATTCAGGTGAGACGATTGACCGATGAATGGGTTTTCGACTATCCCCATACTCTGATGAGTGGATTGCTTGATGAATGGGTTTTCGACTATCCCCATACTCAGATGAGACGATTGCTTTATGAATGGGTTTTCGACTAT